>OMLI01099191.1:0-11757 GCA_900302605.1 Rondeletia loricata
ATAGGCTATAAGTTTATGTTTCTCCACTCTCCTTCTCTCTCTCTGACAAAATAATGAATAGCTAACAGTGGAAGAGAACGTCTTTGCCAAGTAAAGAAGCAGCTGTGGGGGATGCCGCAAGAAAGTTCTGAATTTTGTAAGACAATTCTGCCTGAACATTTGTGTGTACATGTGCGTGCAACAGTGTCATATTCTTTTACTTGTGCATTGAGACTATTTTCAGCAACCTTGACACAAGCACACACATGCATATGCACATAAACATGCACACTCACATGCACGCACGGGAGGACATGTGAAGCAGAGTGTAGTGGTGACTGGTGAGTGTCTTCCCATGCCCCCCTGCCCTTTCTGTTGGACTTGGACATCTCCCACAGGCTGAGCCGTAAATAGACAGTACCCCCAAAACACACACACAAACACACACACACACACACACACACACACACACACACACACACACACACACACACACACACACACACACACACACACTGAGAGACCACATTTTCAAGCAGAATCACTCACAGGTGGATGGCAACTGTCTGGCAGAAAGTCCTGTAGGGTATACTGCTGGCTATATAGCTGACCTTCTGCTGCAGCTGACCACACTGACACCTACAGTGTCACACACACACACACACACACACACACACACACACACACACACACACACACACACACACACACACACACACGTTGTGATCTTTGCTTTGGTTCACCATGTTTCTCTCCCACCAGCGTGTGTGTGTGTATGTGTGTGTGTTGTATTGGCATGTGTGCAGCTGCTGTCACCCACCACCCCCCAGGCCAAATCAAGCACCATAGATTTCCAGTCGTCTGGCTTTAGCCTCTGACTCCCGCCTGAGTCTTAGCGGCTCCCCTCCGCTCTCGTTCACGCTTATCTGAGCCAAGTGTGCAAGAGAGGCGAGAGGAGGAGGTGGAGGAGGAGAGTGGAAGCAGAGAAAGGAGGGCGAGATGCAGGGAATCCAGGGCCGGTAGACGTAATAAACGATAAGCAGAGTGGGAGGGGTAAAAGAGATTAAGGGAAGAGAGCAAGAGAGTGGGTGGCAGTGAACGGGGGGAAAGAAGAGGAAGCAGACCGAGCAGAGGAGGATGCAGAAGGAGGGAGAAGGAGAAAGAATGGACAGGGGGGGGGCTTTAAAGGAGAACTGGGGAAATAATGGAAGCACTGGAGCCAGAACATTGTCAGTGTTGATAATGTGGTACACATTACTGCGTGAATGGAATCATTCAGGATGATGAGGGACACATTGTGTGTGAGATGATGACTGAGTATTGGGGTAAATTACAGACCTTGTGCGGCTCCAAAAGAAGGAGTGTGAACGGGATTAAACCTCCACACTAATCATCAACTATTGTCTCTGTGGTCAGGGTGCATTAGAGTCAGCCAGGAGCCAGAGCTCCTCTTGTTGGTGCGTTTGGGTACTACAAAAGGCATCACAAAAAGGAGAGCGTGATGTGCATATACACATGTGCATGTCTCAACCTTTAATCATACTCTCTCCTTTCCCTCTTTGTAAGTCTGACATTCTTTGTGACAGTGTTCATTCGGCTGTTTCTTTTAGCTCCCGTGTAAATCTAGCTCTGTTGTAGACTCAAAGGGAACCATACGGTAATGAGAAAGGTGCCTTATATCTCTCTGTTCAGCCCTACAGCTGTGGCAGATGACTCAACCACAACAGCCTGTCGCACTCTGGCGTCAAAGCCTTGAAGCCAATCTTACATCAGCCTTCTCTGAAATAGCACTCCAATTAAGCACAAAGTGCCGACACTCTGTAACTCTGATAAGGTGCCGTCTGCAGCTATAAAAGCCTGAAAAATGGAGAGGTGTCACAAGATGTCTAGTTTGATACAGTGAGTGCCTCTCACATTGGCTGTATGTAAGTATGGGCCTAATATTAGCTGCTATAGGGAGTAGTGAGACATGGCCGATGATTGGTACACAAGTAGATTGGATCCCAGCCCACAGGCTGTCTCCCAAGAAAATATGTTGTTTTGACTTGATGAGTTTTCTTGGTGTTGGGCGGCCTTATCTACGGGGAAATAATATGGGAAATTGCAATACTAGGAGAAAGTAGTGCAATCAGTTCACACCCCGCTGCCACCAACCTCCGTTTCCATCTGTCCCTTTTTCTCTCATAAAACGTTTAACCTAAATAGTCATTTCTTTTCAAAGGGATTGTGGGTTTTTGAGATTACCGTCAGGTTTATCAGCGATCCCTCGTCTTTCTCCAGCCTTCCAGATGCATCTGTTTCTGGTACCTGATGAGACGCAAGTACTGGCAGGCCTAAATGGCAGCCACGACAATCCTCACTGAGGTGGTGTGTATTCGTGTGTATGAATGTGTATGTGTGTGTGTGTGTGTGTGTGTGTGTGTGTGTGTGTGTGTGGTGTGGTGTGGCATCCAGAGCAAATCGCATTCTGTCGTTCTTCAACTTTCCCCTGGTGAAATTAAATAATCATGGGAGAGATGGGAGCTCTGATTGTGATGAATGTGCTTCCCACTGTTCTCACTATCGCTCCAACTTTGCATTTCCTCTCCAACATGATGCGTATGGTTATCGTCCAGTTTTAACACTGTTTTTCAACACAGCCACTCCCACTTCCATGCAACGGCATTGATACATTTTTGCTGGCAACTCATGTCCTACGAGGATGTGCCTAATGTAAATGGCCATTATATTAACACCAATTACAGTTTTTTCTGTCTTTGTCATATGATGTGCTTAATGGCTCAGTCAGCGCAATTAGCCAGTTGACTCAATCAGACAAAATGTTTACATTGCGAAGCAACTCATGGACATGGAAAGTAACTCACTCACTCATTCACATCCTCAGTTAGCCTATCTGACCCCTTGAGGCTGTTAGGAGGCATGACAATGTCTACAGGCACTGAACCAGGATCATTCACTCACCTCCTCTCTGCACCACTGCTGAACTGTGTAGGCTGCTTCGCATCGCATCTATTGTTACTCAGGAATGGGGATATTGTGAGGGCGTGTACATGAGTAAACATCAGGCTGAAGGAAAAATCCCCAGAGCGATGTACTTTGCATTCATGGGTCCATTTTGTTGTTTGGTGGTATTTTTCTTATTCCTGCGCATAGATGACATGATGTCAGGTTGAGATATTTTCAGTACAGCTACAATGGAATATTTTTATTTTTTTAGAATTTTTTTTTGCCATTTATGACTTAGTTCAAAGTAGATAGAAACAGGAAAGGTGGGAGACAGAGGGGATGACATGAAACAAAGGTCTTGGCCGGATTCGAACCCAGGACGTCGTGTTTACATGGATTTTGATAGCAGAACATGTCTCAGCAATAAAGATAAGATAAGATTGCACTTTATTGATCCCCTAGGGGAAATTCAGGTGTCACAGCAGCAAAACATCAACGGTTTTGGTGTCAGTCCCTCAGAATCAAAGAGAGAGGGCTTCTTTCTAGAGACGCCATTTTGCAATGATACAGGGAGAAATCCATCATAGAAGAGGAGAGAGACCAATTTCTCCACCCACAGTAGCCTCAATAGACCAGAATGCAATGCAGCTATAATGCAAGAAGTGTTTTGAGTAACAGGCTTTTTCTTGACTGGAAAAACTCGCTCTCTTGCTGTTACTATAGCTATTGCTGTAACTATCATTATTGCTCTCTCAACATTCATGTAAAACCCAGCTGGATGCAACAAGTCCAGGTAAGTTCTCTGGGGGATGTCGAAAGGCATTCTGGGAAATGTAGGAAATCACTAACTGAAGTAGAAGTAGACGAAGCAGGTTGAGGGAAAGTGAGTACACCAAAAAGGTCAATTACAACACTTCATCACAAAATAACTCCATTCAACATCACAGACTGATGATATATAACAGTGGAAGGGTATTTTCCTTGAATACCTACATGCTATGAGTAAACAACACTTCAGTAGAACATTTTCCCATTTCAGCACACACCCTCTCAAATGTGTCAAAATAATATGGATCAGCCTATATAAAACATTTAATTAATCACTCACTGTAATATTTAAAACCTGTTTGTGAAAGTAACATTTCAGGGCTGTGATAACACTGTTTATGAATGTATCCTGTGTCTGTGCCAAGTCATCTTGGCACTATATAACTGGAAACAACCGTGCACACTGCTGTTTTTCCTGCTCTTCCCTGCATCTCTGTGTATACAATCACCAAAGTAAAAATTATTGCTATTATTATTGTTTTATTTTTATTTATTAAATGTTTCTGGAGTTTCCAGTGTTGTTGGTTTTGGATGACCTTCTTTTATCCTAGTTTCTCCTATTGTGGCTATAGGTAGCCTGTTGGGTGGCTCTAAAGCTGGTGACTTATGCTTGATTTATAGTACATAGTTCTGCTATGTGAAACAGCGGTCTATTATTGAGAAATAACAGACCGCAGAATGCCTTCATTGGCAAATCAGACCACGGATCACCGGAGTGTTCAAGCGTCTCTCCAGTACAGTAAACTGACAGAAATACCATTGGAACTAACTCATGCCTCTGCAAAAGGTCAAAGGGCATAATTATGTTGCTGCTCAGTTTAGGTTCTCAATCACTATTTGTGCATGTCTGTGTGTGTGTGTGTGTGTGTGTGTGTGTGTGAATGCGGGTTTACGTGTGTGCGCTACACAGATTGTGCCTCTTCTTTTCCCTGTAAGCTAATCATCAGTAGTCTGTCTGGGCTTGCCTGGCTGTGGGAAGGTGGCTGTTTTCAGTAATTACAACAAACACACATCTCTCTAATGGATGATAACACCAGGTCCCGCTGCACATAACAAACCACCCAGCAACTTGAGCTGCATTTAAGAAACCCACAGGATAATGTATATTGAATGTCGATCATGAGCAATTTAAAGCACTAAGGCGACACTATCAAAAGCCCAATGGTCGCACTTGGCTTACCAATTGAGACGAGCCTACATCGCGACAGTACAGTTGCACGTGTTCGCTGTGTGACTGATGTATTGTTGTTAGCTCACCATGCCTCAGTGACTGCATAAATTCATGAGGGCGTGTGATCCGACTGAACGGGCCCATAATGAGCTGTATGGCCGCGCAGAGTATCTTCAACTACGCTGGGGCAATGAATGAGATGAGACAATGAGTTTTCTCTGTAATTAATGTAATAGCTGGAATGACAGGGAAACATCTGGCGACAACGAAAGGGGTATGAAAACAGTTTGCCTGGCATCTGTACACTCTGACAACCACTAGTCAGTCTCATTTTGAAAAGAAAATGGCGGCAATTAAAAAGCTATTGTGCTCCAGATAGACCGAGCTCGGTTTATTTAGTGGTCCATCACTCAGGGCGCCCCGCAGCTTTGGCTCCTGAGCACGCCATGTGTTTGAATCCAGCACCACGCTAACCTTCTTTATTATTATGTTAGGTTGTACGCCATTTAACATGCAGATGGTTTGCTGCTCTTTGTTAGTCATTAGCTAAACAATGCTTGATTACATTTCCTTCTATGAGGATGTGGACTTGTTGGGTTGAAAGAGCAGCAGTACGTTATAAACTTGAGTGGTAGAATTATTCATGAAGGTCAATTTACAATTTACAGGCAGCTCACACTAGATTTCACCACTCTTCTTACATTAATGAGTGAGAAGGATATTCCACGTTTTAAATGATCATTTACAAATGTGTGATATTTCAAACCATTTTCACTTGTAGCCAAGTAATTAGCAGTGGGTATATTTACTCATACATATCGGACAGGAATAATGGCTTTCTCTCCTCATTGTCATTGTTCCATTTGGTTTTGTTGAGGCTCTTCTTCTAGCCCCGTGAACAACATACTGCTTTTGTTCAGAGAAATATGAGGAGCAAACATACGTATTTTAGGTCATGATTTTGATTCATGCCTACAGTGATGTGTAGGCATGTTCCCTGTGTTGTGACGCATCGTGCCTGTGAGTGGGTGAGCAAAGCCAGAGAGCTGTACAGTATATTATGAGCGCTCCAAGCAACGACATCTTAGATAAATGGTCAGATGATGAGAAAGCCTGCTCTCTCTGGGTTACCTGTCAGGATGAATATTCACTGCTACCAAGGCTATCTTTACTCAGTCACACATATAAACGCTACAGTTGCCTTCAAGTGTCTCTCAGAAAACAATAGAGATGAATACAAAAGACATGAGATGGGCTGAGATGACTGGGAATGAGATTAAACCAGCTGGATGCATTAAAGCTTTGAAGCGCCACCTGGAGTTCAATGTCCACATAACTTTTGATGTGACTTTTAGCAAAGCCCTTAGCTCCCTAGCTGATTCAGGTTCACTGCTTGTGTGTGTCAAGGAGAGATTATATAAAAAGACAAACTCCAATTATCTTATCTAGCGTAACGCTGTTGTCATGTGAAAACCTCTTCACTGCAATTTGGGTGATTTTCATGTTTTCACTTCAGCTGAAGGATTACATGGTTCCTGTATGGGTTGATGGAGATACAAGGTTAAAACAAACAGCTCTGTTCCATCCTGAAAAGGTAACAAAGGAGACTGCATGGTCTCTTCTCATTTCGGTACTACTGTACATGAAAAGTCAAAACTGTATTCAATAATGACAATCACAGTTTACTGTCGCTGTAAGCTGCTATCGTCTAATTACTGTCATCCTTGCTCTTATCATCCTAGTATCAGGCCAAATATTCATCCTCCACTTGACATGTGTATACACCCCGTTTTGTGTTTGTCAGAGGCTGCTGGATGACATGTTGACTCAGTGGTATGACATTATATTTACCCATGTAGACCAGCAGCCAGGGCTGTATAGACAACTAGGCAGGCATGTGACGTCTGCCTCTCATAAAATGACACTCATGACACAATGCCTGCCATAATTACCATCTTTTAACATGACGAGGGACATAAATGTTCATTGTTCATTGATGGTCATTAGATAAAATTTACAGAACTGATGATGGAACATTTAGCGTCATTCATATTCTTTTCTCAGCTGAAATACTTCAAGCTCCACACATTGGCTAATGTACAGTAAGTACACTTCCTTATGACATGCCTTTGATCTGGGACACCGTAGCCATTATCATTACTCCTGTCATTTGAAAAAAACATGTTTGCCAAAAAAAGCAGGAAGGGGTGGAAATTCCCTATACATACATGCTAATAGGACATACTTTGCTATGTAAAGTATGTATGCCACGCTCTAAATCCTTTCAATTTCCCATGCCGAATTCTGTATGATAGGCAGGAGCTGTAGCCTTACTGCCCCATCTCACCAGCCACGAAGATGAAAGGCTCTGAGGTCTTTTGTGATGCCTGGAACACGAAGAGAGAAATTAGATTAGCAGTGGGTATATGGGGAGGATTTCAGCTGGATCCTAGCTTCCGTATGGGGATAATGACAATGAGCTGGCACATGCTGATCCAATACAAATCACCTCTTTATTTTTCACTGCAAATGTGTCTCCATTCTTTTGTTTTCAAGTTCCCTATAGCATAAGTTTCATATAGCATGAGTCAGCCAGGGTCATTTTCAAAGGAAAGCAGGGATTGTTGACGATTTCAGTATGTGATCTATTAATAGTTGACTGTACCATATGTAATTATTCTGGTGATTACCTTCTTTTCCTGGCACTAAGTATGATGTTGAGCAAATTATTGCATTGTGCAGCTGTTCTATTTCTACATTGCTTTTCTCTGTGTCCTCATTAGCCTGACTAGAACCTAAATGAATTGTCCTCTTGAAGGCCGAGAAGCGGTCAAATGTAGTTTTAGTGACCATTTCACAAGCATGTGTCAGGGTCTGACTCTGCTAATGAATTAATTATGACCCCCTCCCTACAGCCAAGTTCAGACAGCTGCAGATCCCTGACAAATAACTTTTGGCCAGAGGGAATTGCCCTACCTCCCCCTTCTCTTCCTCCCTCCGAGTTCCTCCCCCTGAACTGTAGTGAAATCCAGCCTACACAACAGCTGTGGATACTTTGCATGGTGCTGGGAGGGGCCTTCCTGGCCATTGGTGGAATGGAGGAGAAGGGGAATGAGTTTGCAAAAGAAAAAAAACATAATTCACGTGCAGGTCAGCCTGTTCTTGCAACATGTAAAAGTTAGCAGACTGGAGTTAATGGTGTGAGTTAAGTGAGTCCTTTGGATCACTGGAGATCAGCTTCCACGTAGCTCTGGGTAAAGGTCTGTCTTGGCTTTGGAGAGAGGGCTGGGCAGAGAGCAAGGCGAACGGTACAGGGCTGACGGAAACGTGTTGCTGTGCAGCTCTGGGAAGCCGGCGGTGAGTGCTCCTTTTAGGGTCATCTGCAGTGTATTTGTGGAGTCGAAGTGGTATTCGACAGTGCAATACAAAGAGTTTCTTGTAATACCGGTAATCAATGTGCTGAGGAATGGCCCTCACTGTGGGCTGACCCCTCTGAGTCTTTTTTATAAACACATCACCACCACAGAGTCATTCTGAGAGGAAATGTTTCTGAGAAAATACTACGTAAACATGCAATTTCGAGATGACAGCATCACAGCATGCAGTAGATATCAAGGCAATTCCAATGTTCCCACAGAGTACTTTTGTTTACCATTCATTCAAGTACACTATAGGCAGCTATAACCAGTACATTAACCACATTAGGGTTAGACCAATAAATCAGGATATGCTGGAGGTTCCTTCCTGACCAGCTACAGAAAACAGTCTGGATAACCTGCAATCAAATTAGATTTTTTATGAAATTTTATGTATTCATTTAATTGTTCAATCATGTTTTTTGTTAATTAATTCTTCATGTGAAGGCAGTAATGTATCCCAGAGTCTCCCTACCATTGAACAGGTGTGTTGGGTCACCCTGCCTTACAGAGCTGCTAACCCTAAAATAATTTCATTAGTCTGGTTTCAATGGAGCGTTTTAGTGCTGTTTCAGAGTTTTTTCAAGCCTGATTAGAATACAATCCTGGGGGAAACACTGAACACGTCATTTTTGGCATGAAAATTGCCAAATTTAAATATAGTGAATATCAGCAGTCTATATCAGCTATTGGCACCTTCAATACAAAAATATTGGTATTGGTATTGCCCTTTGAAAAGCCGTATCAGTCGAACCCTAAACCACATAATGCAGGACCAGTCTTGTAGTCTTAGGAACTGTAAAAACAGTGATAGATACAGCAGGAAGCTAAACAGCTGAAAGGCTGGATTGGTGTGAGGAAAGCTTGGTGGAGTGTTGAAGCTCCCAAGGGTCCATATCTGAGTGTTTGACCCTGATAAGGTTCCTCAAAGCCTTGCTTCCTCTGTTTATGCGAAAGCTGTTGGGTCAGCAGGCAACAGATACTGGCAGGTTAGGGGAGGGCTTATGGTCCAGATCCAAAGGGATGGGACGGCCCAGCTCCGATTCCACCGGAGCCCCAACCCACTATGCTTTCAGTCAGATAATCAGCATGAGTTTGTCGACAAAGCGTTGTTTTTGTTCAACTGTTTTGCTCTAACTGACTAAATGAACATTTCACTTCACTTCAGTTCAATGTAATTCAATTAAAGTCAGTAAATACAATTCAGTTTAATTCAATTATGTATCTCTGATTGGTATAACACAATAGTGATTCAACCTATATCCAGTTCATGAAAGCTTTTACATTGTTGTGGTAGCTCTTTCCTGGGAAAAATCCTCTGCCGCACAGGAAGTGATGCGTTTTATGTTTCCGGTTTGTTTGGTATAAACAGAAGAAGAACTGGGTAGTTAGCATGAGCAGTGATAGCCACCATGACTGAACAGACAAAGAAAAGAGCGACACCTACAGAAACTCAAACTACATCAACAGACAATCCAAGGAGAAACGTCACAGTACAGGACACACTGTTTGATTGACAGGTGATCTCTGGTAAATGCAGTGCAGAAACACCACAGCAATGAGCGCTGAGCAACAAAGATGGAGAAAAAGTAAAACAAGTGAAAACTAGCTCAAAGCTAGTTGTAAGCTCGCCACATTGGTTTCAATAGCCACCTATGCAGTATGGCCAAGACAAATTGTTTATTGCGACCCACAAAAATGCGTCACTATAAATGGCTCGCTTATAAATAGGAAAATGCGCACAATACTACGGAGCTCTAGGGTGGAGACCAGCATGACCCCAAAAAGGAGGACAGCTCTGGTTCAGCCTACTTATCTAGTAGAATCAAGTTCATGCAACAGTTTAATTCATTTTAATTTAATTTAATTGTTATTGAATGTTTATTATATTATTGCTGATAACTGATGATTAATTGTTTTTGTTTAATTATTACTATTAATCTGTTAATGTCTATAATATCACCTGAATCGATACACTATATTCTTTGGGCAACATAGTTTCCTGTCCTGTCATGGCAATAAAGCAAGTTTGAACTAGATAGATAGATAGATAGATAGATAGATAGATAGATAGATAGAAAGATAGATAGATAGATAGAGAATGACAGCAGTTAGTGAGATGCTGCTCTGTACAGTTTGTGCAGGTAGCGGAGCTGAGCAGCAGATGATTGACAGCTTGGATATCATCTGAGATTGTCTCGCTATTTTGTTTCTGTGCATTAGGCGGCCAAATGCATACAAGTTTAAAAAAGAAACGCAGCCCACGACTGCCAATATTTTCAAGTGACTTTCAGAAAAAACAAGCCCATGCTGTGAACGTGGCTCATCATCGATGGAGCCATCTGTAGGCTATGTTTACATCTTTTAAACCACTGAAACGCGAGATTTGTATTTTATGTACGGTTGAGCTAATAAAGCACAAGAATACAATACATATCAACTGGATGTTTTGATTGTCAATAGCAGACATGGTGGACAAACAGGCGTCCGTCCAATACGCGATTCTAGAGTGACAGTCAACAACGACAAGCCATTTGCCAACAACACGGCCAATCCCAATTGAGATTGGTTGATGGACAGCTAATAATCCCGATGCTGCCCAATCCCAATTGGATCGGTCAATTGACACATAGAACGCTCCACTATAAGTAGTGGCTCGCTTGTAAACACCACAGCAATGAGCGCTTAACACCAAAGATGGGAAATACATATTAAATATTAATATTACATTATTTTCTGTTATTCTGAATCAGTTTTAGAGAAACAACATGTTATGAATTTGCAAACTACATATTGCAGCATTTTTTAAAATCAATTTGTAAGATGTTATACTTATTAAATGCACTAAACTCCATATAAGACATGCAGTCACAATTTCAATGCTACTCTCGTTTTAACTGTATGTGCAATCGGCAAGGGCGTAGATTTCATTTCAGAAGTGATAGTGACACTTAAGGCGGGAGGTCTGGAGGTCCTCCTCCAGAAAAAAATGTGGTCACTACATGCAATTTCCTGCATTTTTACAATCAGTGTTCGAATTACACAGTGGCTTTCGGGGAGCCCTATTTTCCGGTACGCACCGCTACTAAACATGTCACATGCACGCGCATACATGGAAGTATGATACTGTCAATAACATTTCAGAGAGGCTAAATAACAACAACATAAGGCTACTGTTTCAAAATCAAAGAATACATATGCCGCCATGCATACTGTACATCCTAACTTTAGATTTTTGGTGAAGAGCCATGTATTCCTGTTTCTCCACTCACTCCATTGCTTCCTTGTCCAGTTGAAAGGTAACGTTGCATCGCCATGGTCGCTGCTGCAGGTGGCGGCGGTGCTGTCTCGCGCTGAAGCCTCTCTCTCCTTGGAGCTGTCACTGTCAGCAACCGGCGCCGCCGGCCCAGCAAAATA
>OMLI01099197.1:0-10669 GCA_900302605.1 Rondeletia loricata
GTGCATTCCGTTTCAAATATTCTGCTCCCCTCTGACCCCTCCCCCTGCTCTGACCCCTCCCCCTGCCCTGACCCCTCCCCCTGCTCTGCAAGTGGCCACTCGCATGATGTATGGTGCTAGTATTCAAGTGCCAAGGGGAAGTGAAGGAGGGCCTGTTAATGAAATGCAGGGCGGGAGTTTAAAAACAAACCTCTGTAGAATAGAATGGACTTCCACAACAGCGCTACACCAACATTTAAAACGAAAGTATCCTGGAGCCACTTCTGAAACTGATAGTAGTCGGTGAGTAATGTTATTTATGCCACCTGGCTATCAGTGATGGAGTACTTGACTACAGACCTTATATGTGCTGATAGATTTGGCTAGTTATGGTTAGGTAACTACTAACCTGAGAGGATAACGATAACTGACAGCTCTCATCTCCACACAAAACGTTTTCATTAAACGTAGCCACATATCCATAATCCGCCATTTTCTTTGCCACTAAATGAATAGTTATGTGAAGAGTATTTTATAATTTTTAATTAAAGAAAATCACTCAAATTACAGTTACACAATGTTAAAGAACAAGCCCAAAGTCAAAGTAGTAAATGAATGTGCTCTCTCACCTTGGAAACAATGTGCTCTCTCTTGTACACACAGAGAATCCATGGCATTTGCAGGCATGAAATTACTGAATAAAATCAATTAATTAATTTCTAAATTATCAACACGTAAGACATTATTATTCTACCATAACATATAATTAAGATACTTTACAAATGTTTATGACGTATACTATTTTTTTCTTCCTGTCTTCCTAGTAACAAAGGTGTATGGATGATTTTCTCCTCAGTTAGCAGAAGTCTTGACAGAGCATCCTCCACCTGCTACTCAAAGACTTGAGAGCTCAATAAAGCTTTGAATTTTGATTGATTCATTTTTATTTTGTTATGACTAAGGTAACTAAGAAAATAATCAATTAATCGAAAAAAAAAATAGTCAACAGATTAATCGATTACCAAAATAATCGTTAGTTGCAGCCCTAATGAGATCCACTGTCATTGAGAGGCAGAAAAATCAATCTCATTTAGGCAGCTGTAAGCCATGCAACATTTATTTGCAATCTTTTAAGCCGATGTTAGGCTCTAGGTCCAACCTGGGATCTTAGGGTTTGCCAATATATGGGTCTGATACTGGCCTTTTATTAAAAATCAGATATCTGCCAGTCAGTGTGGTCCACCTCTGATATGATGCAGTTTGTTTGATTATATATTTATTGTCGAATGGTTGTCTATGGGAAGCCCTTAACCTGAACTGATTCTAATGTGACATTTTGATTGTGCATGAATATGTTACATTATTAGGGGTGCACTGATCGATCGTCCACCAATCGTAATCAGCCGATAAACACTCTAAATTTGTCATCGGTGATCGGCCAATCACCGTTTTAACTGCCCGAAAAAAAGAAAGAAAAGTTTCAATTGCTAGATCAGGAAAGCGGTCAAATGTATGCGAGAGACAGTATGAGCCAATGTGCGTCAGTCAACAGAACCTTAGTAGCGAAGGCCTGTCGCCCATCTGGCATTGACAGTTCATTTCTGACGTGTTTTGAATTCCAAAGCCTATGCTGCTGCAGTGACAAACTTTTAATGCGCTATCAGCGGCAACAGGTGAGTAAGCGCCTCAGTCATCAAGCACACATTAACATGTAATTACTATGTTTGGATAAAACCTATGATTTATTTACACATGGATAGGACAGCCCTGTCACACACCCAGAAGAACAATCTGTTAAACACATATTGGAATTTTACTATTTATGCTTGCTGTGCACTTTGACATGATGTGTCGTTGTTATTGGAAATTCGGAGTAAAATGCATATCATTTCAATCGCAGATCAGTTAGGTGATCAGCCGATCACACTGTTAAAATAATTCGGCAATTGGGATCGTAGTAGTAGTAGTAGCAGCAGCATGGTCAAATATAAAAAATATAAAATGTCTGCTATCTGCAGCTTCAAGCATTTGGTCAAACCCCTCACACCACCAACAAGTCCACTACAAGCATACCGATGATGTACCACTGGTTAGATCTTGCCTACATACAATTTGCTGATAATAAAATGTTGGCAAGGCAAAAAGGCTATTAAGCTATTAAGTGAGTATGAAAAATCAAGCAAAATAAACAAGTAACAGTGAGCTCTTTTCAGGGCGGTATATTTCATAAACACAGTCATGCTCTTGTCTTCCCCTCATCCCTCTGAGCCAGCAGAGCAGAGGTTCACCCTCAGGTCAGGTTTAACTAGACATTCCTCGTTGCCCGTGACGCCAATTTTATCCCCCGCCACAGGTGTAATGCCTAGGACCTTCTACAGATTATAATATAATAATTATAATAACTTGCATGAATTAGAAGATCATCAAAGGTTTTTGTCTGGTGCCGAGTACTAATATAAAATTTTCAGGGAGTTAATCGGTTCAAGCGTTCAAGGGTGTTAGCGGGCGGAGAAAACCCAAAATTTGACCTACTGACCCCTGGCGATCGGGCCATATTGGATCGGGTGGTGCTGAATTTCAAAGGGATTCGTCCTTGTATGTCTTCTAATGTTCTCTGAAGATCTCAAGCCAATCGGTTGAAGCTTGCAAGAATTAGAGTGTTAACGGTGGAATATGTGCCTAAATAGGCAAAAATCACAATGTTTTTTCCCTGTAAAATGGTCAAATGTTCAGATATTTTGACAATTTTCATCTGGCACTATGTACTGGCCCATATCTGTGTCCCACCACAATGTCAGAGAAATTGGTGAAGGATTATACCTTGCAGAGCTCTCACAAGCTCCATGTGCTTAAATAGGCCAAAACCACTATATTTGACCCATACAACAGTCAAATATGAAGTATTTTAAAAATTTTCATCTGCCACCGTGTACTGATCCATATCTATATGCTATCACAATTTGAGAAGAGTCAGTCAAGAATTGTACGGTGTAGAGCGTTCACAAGCTCCATGTGCCAAAATAGGCAAAAATTTCAGCGTTTTTCCCCATAAAACGGTAAAATTGTAAGATATTTGTACAAATTTCGTCTGACGGCGAGTACCAAACCACATAAATGTGCTATAAAAAATTGAACGAAATCGGTAAAGAAATGTGACTGGTAGAGCGTTCACAAGCAAGTGTCTGCGGCGGACGCGTGACGATCGCTGATCCATAGTATCGCCCGACTCATCGCCGGAGGATACAATAAATTACCCGTTAGCTGTAGCCTGACCAAGGTCTGCTACTGCTGCCAGGGGGGATTAACTGGTGAAGGATGAGCCCCAGACAAACTACAAGCAAGTTAACCGATAAAGTCTGACTTATGTCTCATTAAATAGGCTTTTTTTTTTTATTTTTTTTTTTTACAATGAGTGAGAGCAGATAACCACAGTTAAGAGTTAAATCACTCTCAACTCTTTTACAAGTGAAAATTCAGCCTTAAATAGAATTCACTTATGTTATTCTTATATTAGACAGTTCAGTATTTGGGAACATGAGCAACGCTCTCTCCCAAAGCTAGACACCACAGAACCAATGTCAGCTTATTCAATGGCAATCAATTAAAGATTGGCTTTCTGGACTTGGATGTTTGTTTGAATTTTTACATTCAAAAATGTGTGTCTCAATATTCCTGGGCTGTCAATGTGTCCACAAAGTGAGTTTCAAATTCACTGTCAATGGAGGAGCTCTAGGAATTCCGTTTTGATGAAATCTGTCTCAAGAGAGTTTTGGCTCTTTGGTTTCAGGTTTTAGAGACTTATTCAAGTTTGCAGATCAAGATGAAGTCGGCAACATCACAGGAATACCTGAGTCCTGTTTAAGGGTGGAGTTTCTGTTAAACATTCAAGAAAATTATAATTGTACCTTTAGCTATATCACCCCATATAAACAAATTGCAAGCAATATCATTCATCTCCAATTAGGGAAGAGACCAATTTAAAGTGCAACTACTCTAAAACCAGACAAAATATCACCAACACTATAATTAAATTGCCTAATTTGAAATTAGATCACATATTTGCCATTGGCAACCAAACCATTTCCTTGTTAAAGCAGATGAACCAGTTTCATTGTCTAACACAATGGGTGGCAACAGCTAGGAGGAGCAGCCTCACAAAACAAGATGTCACACAGTAACTATTTAGTTTATGGCTGCGATGCAACAACAAAAAAAAGGTTAGGGCACACCTGTGTTACAACAGCCTCAGGCACTGGTGGTTAATCTGGCCAGTGTCAGGGCGAAGCGTTTAGCAAAGAGATAGGCCTACAACCTCAGAACAGTCAGACACAACAATTACACTCGCAGATAAACCTTTGGCCTATTATGGTATCAATGGCAGGCAAAATACAAGGCGTATAGATTAGATGCTGACCCAAACCAGAAAAATAATATTACCTGTACAGTCTTTTTTATTCTGTGGGAGGGACCGGGGTATTCCGGGGAGTATAAATCTGTCAGGAAGAGGGAGTTGATCAGCGTCGACTTCCCCAGCCCAGATTCCCCTGAAAGACAAAGAAAGAGAGAGAGAGTGAGTGGGTGGGATAGAGAGATGCATTTCACGCCATACTTGTTTTCTAATCCCCTTTTTCATGCCAGACTGAGGCGCAACATGACACAATCTCCAGATGTTTATCAGATCGGTTTCCAACGCACTCTTGACATTTAACATTCTTTACATGTTTCAGATTCAAAGTTTTTTCAAGACAGGAAATCACTCCCTTTAATCCCTTTTTTAACAGGCAAGCTTTAACACAAGACGGAGGGAGAGACAGATGGGATGGAAGATCTGTTCTCCCAAATTATTTTCCTGTCTGCATTTCAGGAATCTAATCAGAGATGCATGGGAAGGGAAGGGAAGGGAAGGGAAGGGAAGGGAAGGGAAGGGAAGGGAAGGGAAGCTTTTCACGCTCAACAAAGGAGGAAAACCAGACATCAACAGCACATGTACTGTATCTTTCTCTCTGTTTGCACTATACACTGGATTTTTCCAGCAGTCTATTGTGCTGTACGCCAAAGCCAATGAGCCAGTCATCAGAATTTAAATTTAATTATCTGCTACAGCAGCTCCAGACTTGGCAGAATAGATTAAATTTAGATTGAGGAAAAAGCTCTTCGGGGGTTCGAACTGTACCGTGTAATAAACTTAAAACTGTGACCAGAAACACTACTGCATTAAGAATATTTCATCATAGCGTCATGCAGCTGACTTCAGAGCAATACTTATTATTTATAAAGCACTTTTCAAAACACAGTTACAAAGCACTTGACAAAAGGAGTATTGACAGCCTTTGACAGCAAAGGCAAATAAACCAAGGTAAGAAAAAATAAAAGGCAAGAACATCAAAGTAAACCATAAAAGGGAGGTCAAAGACAATTGATAGAAGGCCATTACATAAAAGCAACTCTATTAAAATGAGTTTTAAGAAGTGATTTAAACAGTGATAATGATTTAGCAGCCTAAACTCCTCAGACGCGTTGATCCAAAGTCCAAGAGCCCTCATGGCAAAGAACCAATCACCTCTTGATTTCAATCTAGACTTTGGAACAGCCAATAGGAACTTGTCTGAGGACCTCAAGCTGCAATCATATGTGGTTAAAAGGTCTGTGATATAGTTTGGTGACAGACCCATTCCTGCCTTAACAGTAATCAATAAACTCTTAAAATCTGTTCTGAAAGTAACAGTTAACTAATGTAAAGATGCTAAAAGCTTGGTGATATTCACTTTCCTTCTACATGAAACATTCCACTATAGCTCTACTTTTTTATCCACAACCAGGAGGATAGGCCATTTGGACTGAGGTGAACAATCCCAGCTGGTTCCTTACGTTGGGTAGCAGTAATCCAACACCGTCAACAGTGTGCCTAGTGAATGGATGGCAATGAGGAGCTGCTGAACAAAAGCAGCAGTGTGAGAGAAGTGGCAGGCATACGCCGGCCTGGCACTGGAGCCAATGAGCCACTCCTGACCTTTACAAGTGGCCCTGGCCAACATCGGCCACGACTGCCAACAACTCAGCCACTCAATGCTCTGTGAATAGCGAGGGAGACGGAGGGATGAAGAAAACATCACACAAAAGGATCCTTCACTCAACACACCCTTTCAAAATCATAAATATTTTCAGAGAGGGTAGAGCCACATTTATCTTGCAATCTCAACAGAAATGTTTCAGTACCATCTAAATATTTCTTCATGGTTGAAAGGGAATGGAGATCTCTCATTCACTGAAGGCAGATGGATAACAGGGGGGCCGTGGGCTTGTGCAAACAGTGGGTGAAATACACGCGTCTTAAAAATGTCAGCTTGAATTAGGGAAGCTAAAAGCTGACAAGAACAGCAGGACCAAAAGGATACAGTGACATGCCGATCCAGGTCCAAGTCTAGGAACCAGTGTGAGGAGTGGGAAGAAGAGGAGCTCTGGTTACACAAGAACCCAGCTCATCCAACTGAGAGTTATGGTGGTGGTGGTATTGGTAGAGAGAGAGTCAGGAAAACACAAGAGAGGATGCTGATCATGGCTGGTCAGAGCTGTGTTTGCAAGACAGGGGGAACCTTGAATCTGCCATACCAGTGAGCGATCATATAATATAGCCAAAATTTGCTGTGGGGATCCGTGATGAGATGATAATTGGCTTTGAATGTCAGGAGAACATTCACATTAATGCTATTCTGCGAGTCAGGCAAGGAAACAACAGGCTACCATCCAACATATCAGGTTTGACCCTTTACCCACTGCATAACACTGGTTCCTAATATAACGCTTTGTGAGCGAGCGAACAGCAAAACATCACAGAAAAGTCAATTGCATCCAGTAGTTTCAACGAACTTAACGCAGTCATTCTGGCCTCAAAAGTCGGTCACCTTGTCTCCATGTCACAGGTATACAGTACCTGCCTCCAAACTGTGGCTATTGGTGGAAATCTGTACATATACTTCTTTCAGTTTCTTCACAAAGGGAGAAGTTGTACATATCTAGGTCCAGTTGATTATACATGATTACACAACTAATTAATTGGTCTTGGCCAGGAGTCAAAAAGGTAAGGATGTGTATGTCAACTTTGGAAGCAGATCATGTTTAATTTTATGGCAAAACATTATCGCATGAAATAATTATTTCCCAAACTTGAAAATCCATCTAAGTGCTATGCTCTACAATTAACCTGTAAATTAGCTACTGGTAAAGTGGTTAGTAGGATAAGTTGCAGGTAGACCTATGCCACCAAATAATTTATGCTGTAAAATAAGTTGGAATTGGTTCAGTTGTCAGAACTGATTATAAGTTGATTTTTAGAGCATTAGATTGCATAATTATAAAGAACAAAGTTTTACAAACTATCAAAGGTTTTTCTAATTATGATTTAGATACTCATTAAAAAAAATAATAAAGGAAAAGGACACAGCAAAAGAATGCAAAAAAAATTAACACCCAACTGAAAGCTGATTGGTTCCTGTTTTGTACCTCACCAACACATTTTCCAAAGCGACATCGCTGGGCATTTGCTTCATTTGCAGTATATTAGGAACCAGTGGAACCGTTGTATGGGTCTATCACACCATTCAACACAAATACAATACTGTTGCTGCATGCATTGGAAAAATCTATTCAATTGCATATGGGTGTATTTGAACAATGGACTGGATAGCCCATTATTTCATACTGAAACAGGCTAATGAAGGCTCGTTGCCATTACATAGCTTCATTGAAATACACCTATGGCAATTCTAAGTGCCATGCCAGGTTACTGTACAGGGGTAAATAATGAATCCATTCGCTGTCATATAGCCGACCATCCCAGTCCCAGCACCAGAGGAGGGCCACTCTTGCTGAGCCGGCCCACAAAGTCGAGGCCCGTTGGCTCGCTGGTCGGCTCGCTCAGCGGCAGCACACTTCCTTTAAAGGAAATTTCCAGCAGCTGTGTAAACCATGGGGGTTTATTCAAAGGAACTTCCCACTGCATGCAAGAGGCTGGTGGAGGGGAAGCAGGAAAAGTTTGGCGTGCTAGAGGGAGACCGCCTCATGTTAATTCATTTGACAATGCTTCAAATATACTGCCCGAAAAATATGCAGTTGAAATGAGAAGTGGTCTGTTCATTTAAGTGGGGGAAATTCTGTATGTTCAATATTGTAGTCTGAAGGCAGTCATTTTCCCTCCACCACTCTCTGTTATAAATGGGACTTTCCCTTCAAAAGGGGCAAACATATCTGTTGGCAAACCCATCAATTTCCTTCAGAAGCGGCCTGTCAGTGTGAAATCCTTGAGTTCTCCTAAAAGCCCTCTTGTTTACATGGGGGCATTCTTTCCAAAGGGGATACAACAGAGCTCATTTAAATCTGTATCCACCAGGACCAAACACAATGAGTTGTGGCTGCAGTGGCCAAGATCAAGGTCAGTTCCTGCCAATGTGTAAATCACTGCCAAATATTGACTTTGACCAACAAATGGCTGTGGCCCACTTTCACTTGTCCACTAACAATAAGGCCTGGGAGACTTGCCCTCCCTCAGCAGTACACTTTCAATTGCAAACAGAAATACTGCGTAAAATACAGGGTTCCCATCATGGCCCTGACATAAAATTCCATGACTTCCCATAACCAAGTCAGAGCGCTTCCATCACCAACAAATGTTAATCCTTCCTGGTTTGTTGATGTTTTTCAAAAGGGGTTAGGTCTGGTTTCCACGCCAGTTAGGCTGAAATCCATGTTCTAATGCAATGAATGTGTGAAACAAATAGGAAAATACATTCTGCTATATTACTGTATAGTGGCCCATTTGTAAAATTCCCTGATATTCTCTGACTTCCCTAGAGAATTTATCAAATTCCCTGATTGTCCCAGTCTGGAATACATTTATCTAAATTCCATAATATTCCATAAATTCCATAACCAGTGGGACCCCCTGTAAATGTGTTTCGAAACACCCTCACCACCCCCTAAACACTACACTATCTGACGCTTCATCTCCTCCAGCATGACAAGCGCTCGACTTTGCCAATTACCCTGCTATTCTAATTACATGCTGCACACAAAATTGCCATACAACAGCTCTAACAGCCTCTTTCCTGAGAGTGCACAGAGGGGGGAAACTCCAGGCATGACCACATGAATGCTGAGTTCAGACAGAAGGGAGGTGGGTGGTTTGAATGCCATGGAGGTGGGGCTCTCCTCCTCCGGCCCTAGAGGCAGGTAGGCACCGGAAGCCATTAGCCAAGGGGACAGGAACTGACATCATGCAGGCATTCAGGGCGACTTCCTGCCCAGGTACCTCTGGGCAAGACCTCTGCAGCAAAGAATGGAAGGGTGCTATGGGTGAGCCTCCCCCAAATGTTGTTCAGGCTCCGACTTTGGCTGCATGAATGGAATGACAGGAAACCTCCTCCCACCCCACAATCCAAAAGGCACAAGTCACACACACACACACACGCACGCACGCAGATGGTGGTAGTGGGGAGGTCCCTGCCTTCATTGCTGAATGGCAAACATTTGTTTTAAATATGGTTTCCCAGAGTCTCGCTTTACGTTATTCTACTCAACTAAAACCATCTCTAATGCATTTCGGCAGCCAGCTGCTAGCGCTTTCAGCCATGACGTTTCTGTGAAATTCAATATTGCTGGACACATGAACATGTACAGTATTGGTTATGGGTTCTACACATACATGCATGGCAGATGCAGATGTATCCACATCTTTTAAGACCTCTACCAATGGCACATTTTCATACATACTTCAATGAGTAAAATAATAAGCAAACTGATTGAAGAAATAGTAAAGGGTAATTTATACTTCTGTGTCGAAGCTACGCCGTAGGTCTTTGCGGAGCCGGCGTAGCCCGCAGAGGCTGCCGCCGTAGCTTACGTGCACCTCTCCAAAAATGTAACGCAAAACCGCAAGAACTGTGATTGGCCCACTTTGTATTTCCTCCTACCTGTATCCGGTTGATGTCCACCGATAGTGAAGACAATGGAGCAGATCGAAGACAGACTAGCTGAGGAGGTTTGCAAATATATTCATTTGTAGGACATCTCATCTCCGAATTATAAAGACTACCAGATGTCACTGAATTTGCAGCAGAACATGAGCTTCAGAGAATGTAAACACTACTACTTCTGTTGTTATTACTTCCGTGCTAACAAAGCACGACACTGTCATCTAGCGTTTCGGTGGTCTACCGCAGAATCACCAATGCAGAACAATAAATACCGCCGTAGACACCTATGGCATAGCTACGTAGCTTTGACGCATACGTATAATTTGGCCTTAAAACCTCCAATGTTTGTTATCCCCGGATGAATGCCCCATTGTGCCTTTGGAGGAAGGAGAAAAAAGGATGTAAAAGGTGCTGAAAGAGAATTACTCACCCACAACCATCAGCGTAAACTCAAAGCCTCTCTTCACAGACTTTCTGTACACTTGGTTGGGAAGATTTGCAAAACCCACATAGCCCTCCAGGTTCTTCTGTTGCTGTGGACCAAAATCAAACATAGCTATTACTTTTCCCCAATGGCAACACGGCAAAATAAATGAAAACCAAGCAATGCGTACTTATTGTTGCAATAGGTACCACTGGCCTGGCCTCACACTTTCACTAATGAAAGTTGTGAAACTATAAATGAGCAGGATAAAAAAAAAAAGACAAAAGTAAATTCATTG
>OMLI01099198.1:0-10988 GCA_900302605.1 Rondeletia loricata
TGGCACACACACACACACACACACACTCACACACACACACACACACACACACACACACACACACACACACACACACACACACACACACACACACACACACACTCACTGACTCGCACACTAGTAGGGTGAATCTGGAGCATGTTTGTTGCAAGATTAACAGCTTTGAATTCAATTACAGAAATCCTGTGGGCAGGCAACCAGTAAGAGGATATAAATGAAACATAACTTCAATATTCAAGTTAACTGTGTTTGGGCTGTCTCTGACTTATCCTCTCATGTGTCAGTGACCTATGCTACCTGAACAAGGGAGAAAATAAAGGGGAAATTGATGGGGTGTTATTTAATAGTACCATTAGCCATATGTGTAATCATTTTTGGGGCTGTTTATTTCTGCGTTGAATACATATTGATTGGAAATGAACTAGGGGAATGCAGAGGAACCGATCATTCCTCAGGCAACAAAGACTCTCTGTTTTTCTCCTGTCATTTACAACAACCCCCCTATTTATTTTCTCCATGTCATTTGCAGGCAAGAAGAACTCAATCCTGATGCACAAAGTTCAGCACGATCTCAACTCGGGTGTTTTCAACAACCGGGAGAATGAGATGATCCAGGAGATAGTTAAATATGATCGGGAGATGGTTCAACAGGTGGACATACCACGACCGCGGGCCATGTCCATGACGCCTCCTCTACACAGTGGCATGTTTGCTCCACCAGGTTCCTCCTCCCTGCCCCAGAGTTCAGCCATTGCCACCCTCCAGCAGGCCGTAGCCATGAGCTTTTGTCCTCCCATGGCAGCGAACCTGGTGGGTGCGGGGAACCTGCAGTCCCCCAGGATGGTGACGAGATTCCAGGTGATGCAAAGCGTATCCAGCCCTGTCTCCGCCTCTCCGCTGCAGTCTCAGCAGTCCATGCAGCCCCAGCTCCACGCTTCTGGTGCCTTTGCTCCAGTCCTGTCCAGCCCCCCTGTCCAGAGCCCGCTGGCAGTTGGAGGACGATCATTCCAGTATGGACCCAGCGCCCTGGGGGGTCCCTCCTCCGGCTCCCAGCTCTCTCTAGCCCAGCAGCACGTAGCCAGCCCTGCACACCGGCCAAACACACACATAAGCACCCATTCTTTGCAAATGGGCAGTCTGAGCCAGGACGCCAGGGCGCTGTCGGCCTCTCAGCCCTCGCTACCCCAGGATGGGACACAACCAGTAGCCCCCAGTCCGCCCCAGTCCACCCGAGTCTCCTCCACTTCCATTGGACCCCCCCAGACCCCGTCTGGCCCCACAGGCCTCCGGAGCGCTATACCACACAGGGTGGTGTTGCCCCACCAGATGTCTGTGGGGGCTTTCCCTGTAGCGTCCCTGCCCAGTTCTGTGCAGGGGTTTGGGGCTGGTGCAGGGCTGGCTGTGGGGGGTGCGGCGACAGGACTGGCAGACTCGGGACTACCCAAGAAGGACTCCATAGGAAGCCTTCCTGAGACAGACCACATCAAAGTCAGATCCAGGCTATCCTCAAACTTGTGACCTTAATTATTCTCTTCTGAGGGAGTGAGTCAGTGAAGGGGGGGGGTCTGTTTGACTGCAGGAACATGGGGGGGATTTCTCTCCTCCCTCCTATAGTAGACTTCTCTCTACCCACTCCAGTCTGACTATCCGAATGTATGAATGCTGTGTGTGTAGTAGCAGGGAGAATCTGAGGGGTCTGAGAGACTGTGTTCTGACTAACTAACATAATGAAGTCTGTATGATGACTCGAGAATCTGCAGCACTGGGATGTTTCTACGCAGACATAGACGCACAGAACAGTAGTGGTAAAGTAGCATTCCCCACCTCTGCCTCCTTTATTTACTGTATTTCACTGTCAGCATAGTCAACAGCACATGTGCATATCGGTTTCACTTATTTCTCATTCACCTGCTTATTAGTCCAAACAATACAAACCTGGTGTAGGATGGGACTAAAAGAAAATCAGGGACCTGCTTCAGATGACAATGATGAAGTTGACACTTTACTGGGATATAATATCTACCACTTTTTGTCAATAGCCTGGCTGCAAAATAAGATTATCTCTTTACAATACCATACTAATAGTTCTGTTTCTTGGCCTATTGTTTCAGACCCCTTGCCTATCTTCAAATCAATGCATAAAAAGTCTAAAAAGGGAAATGATGTGTTTTTTCTCTTTGTTTCTTAAAAAATTCTTCTTGACCAAAGTTGTGTGTACACAAATTTGGAAAATATCAGAGATAGATAATAATCAATAATAAGAGACAACAGCACTCTGCATTGACTGCCTTTATCCCAACATTTCAAGCCATATTTCCCCCATACTACTGATATGAATGAGCAGGGGCGTTTCTAGGATCCAAAGACATCAGGGGCTTAGCCCCAAGGGGAGTCTCAGTTTGGCACGCGTGCAATACATTTACATAAAAATCAAACTTCAGGGCTTGGAGCTGGAAGCATGCCGTAGGCCTCATTTGGTTCTAAGCAGTGACTCAGTTGTTTCTCGCATCTCCTATCATCATCCCCACTTGTCTCTCTTCTACTCTACTCTTTTTGTTGTCTCTATGTCTTGTCTCTCTGTTCTCTCCTCTCTCTGTTTCACTTCTCTCCTGTTGCTATCTGTCTCTATAAGCCCCTTTCACACATGCAGCCTGTTCCATTAATGTCACGGCATTGGGGTTATGTGTGAATGGATGATTTTCTATTTCTTTATTGTGTATAGATACACCCACAAGTGAAAATAGTGTGTTTCCACACTTCACAGACGCAAGCGGCTCTGGCAAAAATAGACAAGCATAAAAAGAACGTAATGAACACTGGAATTTAACGGTATTTCCAGCGTTGTGTGAATGGTAGCATTAAAAGGCAGTAAGGCATGTATTGTGTGAACAACAGAAACTGCTACCTTTACCGGAAAAACGAATCTGGCAATGTTACGTGATTAATGTGTGAAAGGGGCTTGTGTCTCTCTCCTCCCTCTATTTTGCTCCTCCTCTTCTCTTGACGCTGTCTCTCCTCTTCTGCTGCTTTTGTGTCATGTCTGTCTCTCTCCTCTCCATTTGCTTTTTTGTTGCTGTCTCTCTCTCGTCTCGTCTTTTTTTTCGGGTGTCAAATGTTTTTTTCAACTCCAGAGGCCCACCGCTAGCGACGCTAGCGACACTGGTTTCAAGTATATGAAAACAGCAGCTAACCAGTCCATATAAATATATACTGATGTCAGTCTCTCACATGTGTGCGAACGCACGCACACACACACACACACACACACACACACACAACTGGGCTGTCACTTTTAGTCACTTTGAGCTATGGTGGAGTATCCTGGTGGCTCAGTTGGCTAGGGCGCATATCTTGCCAGCCTCATTTGTTTTTCAAGCAAAATGTTGGACACAATAGAGTAGACAGCCTTGATGTCAGTTAACATCACCACTGTAGCTAGCTAGGCAACGTTAGAGCGAGATTTGACAGCTAGCTGGCTCATCCCCATACTGGCAGGCAGCACTGGTCATTTCTCAATAGACCTACATCTACCGGAGCTCTTTTGTTGTCCTGTAGACTTGGTGGTGGTGGTTTTTGTTTGGGTAAATCTGTTTTTAGTTGGCGGTGCACTCGTATTAACAGTGCTAGGTACAATAACCAGGTAACTGACAAAATAATGGAAACACCACATTTATTGTGCTACATTATTTCAAAATACATTTATTTGGGATGTTTTGTTTGAGTTCTATGCAAAGTCCTCTATGTACAGACTCAAAAGCCGTACATAAGAAAACCACTTCCCATATTATGCTGAGTATTCTGATGGATACACCCTAAAATCCCATTAAGTTCCATTAAGATGTATTGATGCAACCTGATCTCAGCTTTGTTGGCAAGAAAGACAGAATTAAAACAAATTTGAAAGAAAAATGTCCAAAACACCTCAGTTCAATAGGAGATGATGACATCTGAGTCACATATATTTTTGTAGGTGTGGCAAATGAAGCAAAGGGGGTGAATGCTTATGCAAACTACAGTTCTGTTATTTGAATTACAACTTTCACGAAAATGTATTTAATTTATTTTTCACTTTGATAGAGTACTTTGCATAGAACTCCCCTGGATAGAAAGTAAGAAAAGGATATTGAAGGGCAGCCTTATTATACTTTATTTAACCTTATTACTTCTGTTATCCTCATACTGGCAAAATATTTCCAATTAATGATATAATAACATGTTTTACTTCTCATGTCATCTATATGATAAAGTGTCCTTGTGGTTTGGCTTCTTGTCCTCTAAAACAGCATAAGTGAACATAAGAGCTCTATCAGGAGAAGTTATAGAGTATCCAATGGCAATCCTTGTAAGCATGACATCTCATCATTCAGGTTCTGTGGTATAGAAAAGGTGAACACACCAGATAGAGGTGGGCGATGTTGAAAAAAGTCTTAAACCAGAGAGTAGATATACTGTACATTACAAACCATATCACAGAGCAGCCTGAATGATGCTATGGCATGTGATGCTCTAACAAGAATGGAGTCACTTTCTCTATGTTGCTAGATTAGACCCTTGTAATGATTTATTAAAGTCAAGCATGACTGATGTCCCATTACAGTGGTATCTAATCCTTATACTGTGTATAGTTCTGTATATAACACATTGTGAATGGGGTAATTTGTTGCACTTTGGCTATGTGATTCCATATGATATTGTACTGATTGACCCATTACCATTAGTCATTATTGCCTGACAGCTGAGGACACAGAGAGGGGTGGGGCTTTATCTATTTAAGAAACAGGAACGACAATATCCACAGATTAGTCTGACGAAGGTCCAGTTGGACCGAAACGTTACTCTAAAATAAAAAAAGGTGTTGCATTGCAAGTAGCAGAGTGCAGGGTTTTTTTGTTGAGCCTTATTACACTGAAACCACATTTAACAGCTTACAATTGCATCTGGAAATAAAGTTAGGCGCTTATTCGCACACACACACTCCTACTAGCACTTAATCTCTATAAAGAGGAAAATATGAGAATTATGCAGAGAGCTGGGTGTAAGTTTCAGGACAACAATCTAATTAAGCAGCAGCTGGAAGTAGCTTTTAATTAACCAAATCGTAAAATTCACTTCACTTTTTCCTCTCTGCTGGAATGAAAATAAGTCAAAATGAATCTCTTCCAATTACAGAGCGACGATTACTCATGGTTTTGTGTATCAAACGTTGAGCATCCTGCTGTGTTTTCCAGTCTACACCTTAGACTGAAGGTGGAATTAGTATTGAGTTACAGGCTGATGAGGACAAGCAGATATAGACTTACTTTAGTGCTGAATACCACATTAAACTCAGAAGTAAGGATTTGTATTCAAGATTTTTGGTTTACTATGAAAATCAATAGAGAATCTGGACAGAAAAAGGTCACTGAAATGTCACGTGTTTAAAAAAAAGCATTGTTTTAAAACAATAAATTGCATTAAGTTAGAGCAGCGTGATTGATTGAATACATTTGATTAATTTGACTGGTTAAATTACAATATACTGATTTATAAAGCATGCAGCATAATAACTATTGGGATGGCATAATAAAATTGCATGCCCTATTTCCATTAAATCAGGTGATGATTTAAGTACAAGGACTGGACTTGATTCCACCCATAAGTGAACCACATATCCAATACCTTACTTCACTATACTGATGGAGAGTCCAAATTAAACCCTAAAATCACCACATGAAGAGGAACCTAACTCTTTTGAGTTAAGTGATGTTCCTGACCATTTGCTTCTCCAAGGAGATGATACATACCCCAAAAAAAAATCAGAAATATGCGCACAAAGGCTCCATGAAGGGTAGCTGACTCTACCTACTCTCAGGGGTGCAATATGTGGGCGCTTCTCTCCAAGGTTACATGTATACAGTATTCATCTTTACCACAGATTAGCATGCGAGTGCATTCGACAAGGCACAAGATCCTATTAAGTTACAGCAAGTATGGAGATCAAATCAGTTTATCACGGTTTCCTTGTTTTAATTGCTTCCTCCTCAAATACAGTGTAATGAGTTTCTGAACCATGAGCAGTTAACAGAATTCAACAATGTGATGCGTCCTCCCACTGTTGCATATTTCTTTTTTATCAGGAGAAATAATCATGAAATGAGCTAAGTCCCATTACAATATATTGATGGGTGCTGGTCTCTGCTTTGTTACCAAGACAAGACAGGATTTTGAAAAAATTAAAGGGAAAATGTTGTGCAAAACCCATAAATACAATCTGAACGTGATGTCTGAGTAACGTATGATGTGAAATATACATTTTTGCCAGTGGCACTTTAGCCCACATGAATCAGAGGAGGTAAATACTTTAAATACTAGAATTTTATATTTTCAAAATAATTTCTACAATTTGCTTCACAATTTCGTAGAACAAAGTGCATAGAGCTGAGGCTGAAAAGCCCAAATAAATGCAGAGAAATAATGCTGTAGTAAAATTATTTTTTTTAAAGGGGGTTGAATACTTTTCCTACTCCACTGCAGATACTGCACACACACACAGTCCGACAGCCAAAGCCAGACAGACAGACACACACACACAGCTAATGCCCCTGTCCTCCTGTTGCTGGGGGCCATAGCTTTGCTCCTCCTGCCTTCTGACACACTTATTGAAGATAAAACCTCATTGCAGTTGAGGCCTGCTGCTTCTGTCTCCACCCATTTTCTGCTTCACATCTACAGCGGTGGCAGAAAATCAATAATAACCTTGCTATTTTTTCAAAGTTGAAGCTTTCCATTTTTTCCCAGAGTGATCCATTGAAATAGGGGATTCAATGTGTGGACATTAAAGAACAGGGCATGGTATTAAGTCCAGAAAAGGAAGCACTAGCCCAGTTGGTGAGTGAGACTGGGCAGCAGATTCTCAATCCCATGCATGAATCTACACCAACATTTAGTGAAGGTAAATGCACACCTACAGAAATCTTTTGAACTCTTTCTCTACTTGGGTTCAGATGCTTCAAAACAAATGCAATTTTTAGGGCTTGGTCAATGCCCGCAGTTTAGTCCATGGGCACTTTAGCATGTGGAGCTAACTAAATGTTGAATATATGTTTGTGGAGTAGCATGTGATCTGATCTTTTATGTAAAAATAAATGGTGCAAAGTCAGTTTTTTGTTTTCTCACTTTTGTCTAAGGATAAGTCCTAATTACAACAAGCAGATGACCATTTGGCCCCATCAGAACCAGCATGTGCAAACCAGAGGGATGGACACATTTTTATGTGAAAACCTCACAAATCCAATTTTGGCAATTTTCATGTTTTAACTTCATTTGAAGGACTACATGCTCCTCTATGGGTTGAGAAAATTCTATAACTTTTGGGTTTATTAAACCTTTTCACAACCAATTACACAAACTCTAAAACGCATGGTCGTCAAGCCAAAACCAAGGCAAGTTTACTTAGTTCCTGAAAAGTTTACATTTTGGAGATACAAGTTTCACCCGACAACAGCGATTAGCAAGGAGCACCGCAGCTAATGATCTACTGAGGACACATGGATGATTTTGGTGTCTATGTTCTCATTACTTAACAGCTAAGATGAACAGTGGGACATTCGACCAAAAACTTGGTGTATTCCTTTAGCAAGGTGACTTTAAAGGGAAAACATAAATTAATTTAGTGTGAACTCCCCTTCTTCCATGTTCCTGTATGTGGTGTGAGATAGAACATAAGTTTCATACAACTCTGTTGAGCAGGTACACACAATCTATCTCTCTCACACACAGAAGTAATTATTACAACCATTTAATTCACTTTGGATTTGTGGAGAGTCAGTCGGTCTGGTCAGGTCACCAAATGAAAGACTCAGGAGCTGCAGTAAAATGTACTGTGCAGAGTACAACAGGACAAACAGACACACAGAAGGAGGATTATGTCATTAATCATACTGTGCCGCTGCATAATGAGGTTTCAACAGCCGCTCTTTAATCTCCGGGAAATTAATCATCTAAAATTAAACAATTTTAAATTGTCTTCCAGAAGTTTCAGTTTGAATCCCAGAGAACCTGGGTCGTATTCTCAGCTCTGTCTGCCACAGCCGATCCCAATACAAAACCTTTAGTTCAAAAGCAAGTAGGGGAGGTCAAGGTATACACAACATTTTATTTCCACTTGGCTATCAGTGTTCACAAAGAGATGTCTGAAAGTGCAAAAAAAAAAAAAAAAATCAAAGTTGTGCGAAATTGCTAACTTCCAAAGCAGAAGAAAATTTGGACTTCCCTCAACCATAACATACATCACTCAAAGTTTTTAAGATAATCTGAGGCACCGTGTGGTACTTGATAATAACACAGTGGACTGTTTTGTGAAATCTCGATAGGAACTCAACATAATTTACAGTGCACTAGTTAAAACAAACAACCATCTCAAGGATAATTCATTTGATTAGATCTAAATAAATTCTTGTCAACACAACCACTTTCAAAATGACAAGTGTATTTGAAATTACCCATCTGTGTTAAAAACATTTTCAATTATGCATACACTCACAAGCTACTGCAGCCATTTTTAGTAGAGAGCCTAAAGAAATAAATAAGATAAAAGTACTTGTGCAAGTTCGAGAGTGGGGATCAATTCACCATCACTTCACAAAGGCATAATTCATTGTGCTGACATAAATGGAAAAAGGCAACAGACACTGAAAGCACCAAACTTCCTGCAAAAGATCATCTCTTTTTCAGAATACCTCCTAAATAGATGCGAATCGGCTCGCAGTCGACAGCAAGGATATTTTCTAGTAATATTTATTTTATGAATCGTGTTTTTGCTTGTCATAAAATAAATATTGCTTAAAAATATCCTTGCTGTCAATGGTAACGCTATTCTTTTGAGCAGACATTTGATAGGTCTGAGTGCAAATGACCTGACCACCCCTACAAACTAGAAGCGGCCTGCAGTCAGTCCAGAGTCTAGTCCTTCAGTAGAAGAAGGTGCCGAAGTCGCCCATGCCATTACGTCTGAACTGGTTTCCCTGGATAGAGACGAACATCTGCTGATCCATCAGACCCTCCACAGCTCGGCTGGAGGATGACTCCTTGTTTCTGCTCAGCTGGCGACAAAGACGCCACTTCCTGGCCGAGGTGGCGGCTACATCACCATCCAGGCCACCGCTGTCCTCTGTCAACTCGGTCTGAACGTCGGCCGAGCGGCTGGTCGTCGGGGTTGTAGATGTCGGGGAGAGACGGCCATTGATGGAGGTAAACTCATCTGCGGCGATCACATGAGGATCTGCAACACCTCCATCCTGTTTCTCTTCAGCTGTCTGTCCACCCTCTTCTTCTGCAGGCTCCTCTAGAAGAGGAAAACAATAATAATAACTCATAAGATTATGCATTCTGACTTTGAGAGCTCTAGCACCCTACCTCCAGCTTTGTCCTGAGGTGCCTTGTCTTTCTGGTCTTCTTCCCCATTGCTGGGTTTGACCAGGATCACCCCGTAGCCCTCGTTGTTGTGGATCACATTGTTTTCCATGGTGATGGAGGGCATCACATCCAGCTCATCAGCAAAGTCCTAGAGAGGAAGAGAGCACAGCAGACTTGAACACATTCATCTATTGAAATCAACGTAAAACATTTTTAATACATTTAACAGGTTTGAGTGCAGGATGGGCAGGTATAATACATTGGAGACAATCAAACTGGTTCTTTTGTGCCAATCAAGATCAAACAAGTAAAAAATATTTGTAGTTATTTGAAAAGTTATTTGTAGGGTTAGACCAATATAACGCCCAATATATTGGGTGGATATTGGCCTTTTATTAAATATCGGCCAGTCAATATTGTCCACCTCCGATATGATGGAGGTCTGTACAACCTGCTATTACATTTTCTTTTCTTTGCACATTTCTTCATTTTATTTAATTATGTTTTTCTGTAAATGAATTCTTCATTTAAAGGCAGTAATATATTCCAGAGTTTTTCTGCCGTTGAATAGGTGAGGTGGGTCACCCTGCCAAGTCTAAAAGAATTTCATTATTCTGGTTTTCAATTAGAGTTTTAGGATGAATTCACACCAAGCATGTTTCGAGGAGAACAATACCATTCAAACTTGGGTGGCACCAAATAACTGCACGAAGACGCCTGAAAATGCAGGTCTCAATCCTCCTCCAAGCCAACTACGGTGTAGTTTGTTAGGAGTAAGAAGGTATTCCATACAAACAACAAACAACTAGAGGTCGTCCGATATGGATTTTTCAAGGCCGATACCGATTCCGATATTTTGGAGAACAGGAAGGCCGATATCAACCAAAATGTGTTTCTCTCAAAGATTCCGATATCCATAATTAATGTAGCGAACTCTGTACCCTAAAAGGCATCTGATTCCACTGTCTGTGCATGTGCCTTTCATTCTAGGAAGGCATGTTTATTGTTTACCCTATTTTACATTTCAAGTACTTTAAGCTCTTACTGACTATTTAAGAGTGGTGCTTGAAATGTTCTTTTTTATGCATTCAAAATACATTATTATTTGTATATATACAAATTAGAATTACACCGGATAATTAACATCTTTATCAACAATGTGCATAAAAAAACAACTACAAAATCTTTACAAATATGAATACAAATCTCTTAAACATTTCTCTTGTTCTTGAACTTGGCTTGTGGTGAACTCTTTTCTGTCAGTGAGTGTTTCATTTGTAACTGTGCAGATGAAGATGGAGTGTCATGTTACATACAGTAAGCCTGTCTGTCAAAAAACAAACCACAGGATGCTGCTGTGAGTAGGCTTGGGGCGATATCCGATAATACAGAATATCGCGATATTTGCCACCATATGCGATATTTTTCCATAGTATCGAATATCGCCCGCCAATCAATCACACCTGGGTTAGAACTCTGCTAGCCGCAATGCTGTTTAGCTAGGAATGCAGCTCGCTTCACTAGCCATGGAAAAGTCCGCAGCCTTCATCGTCAGGCGACACTAAGGCTAATTGGCTAAAAGAAGAGAGTTGAAG
>OMLI01099201.1:0-32077 GCA_900302605.1 Rondeletia loricata
CCTCTCTCTTTCTCTCTAATTGGTCCGCTTCAGTGCTGCTGTGAACGGTGCGCTGAGAGGATTACATGTGTTTCCCAATTGATAAAGAGTAAAGTTAAACGCGGGGGATATCCTGTGGGAAGTCTTGTGCTTTTCGCTGAGGTCAGTTCCTTTTTTGATTCCATGTAATTGACTTGAATCATCAGGCCAACAAATGCCTGCGCTTGACTCTGGTCGACAAGTCCATATTGTGATCGGATTAAATGTGTTCTCCTCTGGTCGCCGTTGCCCGTCGTGTCGCCTACATGAGTAATGTTTGTAGTTTCTTAACACGCGCCCGCATTTCGGAGAATTTCCCGTGAAGTTATTAGTTTCAACTACAGTTCGTCATGATGAGTCGGATTTTCTGGGATACAATTTTTATCATAAGTGGTGAGTAATTTGCAAGACACATTTCTGTGAACAAAATCTCATCCAGACTCTTGTCATTCTGTGTTCAGTGGTTAGCCTAGATAAAGAAATTGTGCTAAATATGAGATGCCTAGTTTTTTTTCTTCTTGTTCGTAGGCTATTATGTTTTTTGTTTAGGCCTAGTCGTTTCACATTCATTCATTGCATCCCCATATATCCCATTTGTCACTTGCAATGACACGTTTATATTGTCGACCCTTCCCTAACGATAAGCCACTATAATATTCTTATAGGGGCCTATAGTGTGTCTGTGGTACTCAATGGTGAGTTTATATTGACCTTATTGTGCATCACTGTGATACTTACATTGTGCCTGTGGTACTCAGTAGTGCGTCTATTTTTAATCTATGGTATTACTTTAGGGATTTCTGTTGTATAACTAGCTAAGTGTTTTGGTATTAGGCTACTTTTTTAAGGCAAGAAGCTGTCTTCACATTTCTGCCTATGGCTGTAGGCTACAGTGTGATTGTGACTGTGTGTCTGCTGTATTTATAGTGCTTTGTTTTCATCCTTTTAGTAGATACTTGACCCTGTTACTTTTGTTGAAAAAAACCATCAATATCACACTCAAGAGTAGGTCACAGATGGGCAGATTGCTGTTACCCGCTACACCTCATTCCTCAGGTTGTAGCCTGCAGTTTTCATCATATGATATGTGACACCTGGTCTGCCCTAAAACAAAATCACAATAATATACCTATCATATTCCTATAGGGTCTTGTAGTGTGTCTGTGGTACTCAATGGTGAGTTTATAGTGACCTTATTGTATTTTATCTGCTATTATATTCCTAGAGGGATTTATAGTTTTTCTATTATATTTGTTGTGCATCCTTACAGAATGTATTCATTAGCAATGTGAGGACCATATCACTCTATTTTTAACAGCTGCTTATATTTCTCTCTACAGGGTCCCTCTTCACATTTGGAGCAGGGCAGGGAAATTCAATTATTGATACCAGCCCTCCCATCGATACAAACTCTACTAGTGCTCCTAACACCACCACAACCGCCTCTACAACAAACGCCAGCACCAGCACCAGCACCACTACCACAACCATTGCAACTACTACTAAAATCCCTCCAGTTAAAAGTAAGTCCCAGCACAGTCGTGTGCAGAAACCTGCATGGGGTTAAAAACCACTGTAAAGCCATCTTCAGAGAACTTTGACTGTATTCAGATGAAAAAGTGCCAGAAGTTGTCATTGCAGTCCTTGATCCTCTCACTGCACTGGTTCATAAGAATGAAAAGCTTCTCTTGTGAAATGTGACTCATCCATTGAGCTGCACTCCACAAACACATGCAGACAGTATGGTCCGCACTGATAATTGATCCTCTTAGCATGATGACTGCGGGAAGCAATTGTGGTAAACTAAAGATAATGAGCAGTATATTCAGCAGCTCACAAGCTGCACCTACAATATTGAATCATTATCTGAAAGGCACCATACATGCCCTAATGGCTGTTTTCCATCTGCATGTTATCCTCCTCTGACTGCCAAAATCACATGGAAAGAGAGTTGGTAGGCAGATGCCTCAGGGACAACAGAGGGCTTTTACAGAGTCTGAAAGAAGGAGACAATACATGTAGGCTGGAATCCAAAAGCTCATTTACCATTGGAATGGAGTGTGTGACGAAGGCTGTAATGCAGCTATCTGTCTGGCTGTTCATCCTCCTTCCCACCCTGAATGCTACATTGTGACAACTGTTTCGGCTGCTTGAGGAAGCAAACATCGACTTTTGTTTGGGTCAGCTATGTCGGAATGTTTCTAACTGTACATCTTGTGTGTTAGAAATGTGCTGTTTTGTCTGGGAGTTAATTTAATCCGATATTTTTGTCCCATCGTTTTGTAGCCACGGTGTTTGACAGAGTGAAAACTGAGAAACTGGCTTTAAAAAAGTAAGCTGCCAGAAAGGGTTTAATTTCTGCCGAAGAACTGTGGTTCCTGCAGGGATGTGCTCTTTCCTGAGTTCTAATGGGGTTGATGGACAGACTTTTTTTATTTGCCATGTCTCACCGGGACTTTTCTTTGACTTTAATACAACACTTTATAATGCATAACTGTCCCTCCCAGGGACAAATCCACACGCAAGTGGTAACAAAAGGCCTCAGTCTTCTCCTGTTGGTGGCGTGGGTGTCAGCTTTGGGATTTAGTTCGTTATTTCAGGTCTCCGCAGGCTTAGGCTATTTTTAGATTTATGATGTTCACCTGTGTAATATTCTGTATGCCTACTAAGTGCACTTTGATTACATTTTGTTATGTTAATTTTGGGTAGAAGTTTATGCATTGGATGACATCTATAGGTTGACAGTTAACCCAGGTTATGTTTAAGTAGTTCCTAAAGTGTAATTTATGACCTCATGTTGATTCTCTGCTTAATTAACAATTGTTCTATAATTTCAAGTATTGTGCATACACATTAATAGATGCCACCTACCCTTGAATACAATCAGCACCCCAACTAAAATAATTTATTTTGTATTGGTTTCAATGGAGAATTTTAGTGTCTCATGGTGCAAAAAAGCAAAAACACTGTCTTGGGCTGTCCAAAACCTATGGCTCTCTGAAAATATCTATGATGTCTCTCTTATCACCTCATAGAGTTTGTGGCAGCGGCTGTTCGGTCTCATTTTGATGACTGTCCAGACTCCCACAGCCATTTCTGTTTCCATGGCACTTGTCGCTTCCTGATATTGGAGGAGACACCTGCATGTGTGTAAGTGGATACTGTCTTAAATATAAAATGCAAACATGATTACATTCGTGCAGTAATCTAATCATTCTTGCAGTAATCTAAGCGAGAGGAAATAAATGCATGAATCACCTTCTCCAAATCAGCTGAGGATAGCAGTGTTTTATTTTCAAAATAATTCTCAGCTGCAGAAAACATGACTGCACAACAAAGTATTCTTCAGCCTGGAGCCCCTACCTGTCACTTTCCTTTGTCCCAAGCCCAAGTGTCAAATCAGCAGAAAAAGTTTATTTAGTCAGTGTCAAGTGGAGTTATAGGTAAAACTTCCACAAATGCAAATCAGTTCAAGAGTGAACTTCAAAGTTAATTGTAACATTGATTGGGGGACAGAGCAAGATAATAGGTATGCACTAATTTATGAGCACCTATTGCTTAAAGAGAGGACATTTTATCTGATGCCTGTAGCTCTCTGTAGCTCAGCTGTTAAGTCCACAATACTGCTATTTACTCTGACTTAAATTATCATCAGATGAGTTTCAGGGTTCCTGTTGCAGGTACAAGGCTCAATTTTTTAAATCCTTTTGTTCCCACTGGACAATATATCCATGGGGCTTTTAATTTTCCAGACCATTCTACTGGCAAAGCACACTTGACGAATTATAGCATTTCTTAAATCCATTACATCAGCACGATTAGAATAAAAAAATATTAATATAAAAAATTACTGTAGGACTCGGGACTTCACCTGCCAGCCAATAATACCATATGATCTGAGCCATTGTTTAGGCCCCAGTGAACCATCATCTTGCATATAATCCTATGCATCCCCTAAATTTGATGTACTTTTCCCCCTCCGTGTGGCAGGTGTCATCCAGGCTTTGTTGGGATGAGGTGTGAGCATGCAGACCTGCTCGCAGTAGTAGCAACTAATCACAGACAGCAGACAGTTGCCACAGTGCTGGTGCTGTGTGTGATTGGTTGTGTTCTGATCATGCTGTTCTGTACGCTTTTACAGTAAGTAACATGCATGGTAATCTGGTATCTTATGATATTTCTAAGACAAAAATCACAAATCCATGTATGAGACAACTTCTCCATCCTGTGTATCATGAAGCAATATAGTGTAACTATAGTGTTGAGGATTCCAAATGCATAGCATTATAAAACCAATATATTTTCCACAAGATTACAAGAGAAATGAAGTGAAAGCTTAGTGTCAGAGAGATTTTTTGTAGAAATTCAGCCTAGTACTCTCTCATCTTGAATCCGTCCTTTCTCTCCCAGTTGTTGGTGGAGGCGGGACTGTCACAGGCGGAGCTATGCACTTCACTACGTCCCAGAGAAATCCAGCGGCACGCTGAAGGGGGGAGCATCCTGCTGTCATTCTGAAAGCGGTACTTTCATTATGTTTCATGTCTCCTCAGTACATTTCTGTTCAAGAAGTGCATTTCTATGGCCATGTTTGTATGAAATTGGAAGCTGTAGGGGATGTAATTAACTTCATCAGCAGGTAATAATGAACTCGAGAGCCTAAAGAACAATTGCAGTAAACTGTCGTATAAGTCACCTTCCATACATCATAATTCTGTGCTTAACACTGCGGACAAATAACTGATTGTTTTTCTTGATACAAAACTGATCAGTTACTTTCTTATGAATTTCTCTGGCAAACCTTGTTCATGATTAATGAACTCTGATGATAAAAATGATGTTAAGCTATTAGTTAGACCAGTAAAGTACTGTTGCTACAGTGTTCTCTCTTATCCAGCAGTGACATGCTATGGGTCTATTCAGTGGTTTAGCAAATCATACTTAGTACTCTCCCTACCCATACATTTTCTGTATCATCTAGAAAAAGAGCATGGCCCATGTTTCTAGCGCAGTAGATACTTTTCTGGTTAATCTGATATGATTCCCATTACGGCTGTATCCATTCCTTCCCTTCAGATCCTTTTTCTCATGTGCTATTGGCTTGTATTGATATGCCATAGATGGCCTATCTAATTTGATTTCTGTTTGGCACGCGAGTTAAAGGTCCAATACTGAACCATTATAAGTTGGATAATTTCTTGAAGTTTCAAAATAGTGTATATTCAAATGTTTGCAAGATAGTATTTATATTTTTAGGTCCACTTTCAGTCTAAATACATTGCCCGTAGTTGGGCAAAGAGTACACAGTTCTTAATTTCCAGATTAATCATTTAACATTGGCAGATGGCGTCTCTATGTCCTTGTTGATTGTATTATTCTAATTGTTGAATTCCAGTTGTTGTGGTTGCAAAACAATGATAATTTAGACAATAAGATCTCATGATCTTTATTTAAAACTTTGTTGTAATTCTCCTTTCAGTGGTTTGAGAAGACAGCTGACTGGAACATGAGCTGTGTTTGCATCATGGGGTGCTAGTTTCCCTCATCCGTCCAGTCCTCCTCAAACCCTTCAGGATTGCACCCAAAATGGTATTCTGATGTTTGGAAGAAGTAGACCTGGCCGGAGGTGGAGAAGCATTGTCGTTAGTGTGGCCAAGGTAGGCCTACTTCATGTGGGAAGTTAAAGGTCCCATGACATTTTTCTCCACTGACTAGGACTTTTGAACTGCAGGAACCTAGGAACACTGTTACTTCACTGTTTCATTCTGTGGAAATATAAGCAGAACTGTGAACGCAAACTCTTTCGAGCTCTGAGGATGAAGGCAAGCTGCTGCCAAATCCCATATGGGCAGGGCTCAGTGTGTTTATGACTGGCCTAGAGGACATGAGAGATGAAGCTCTACAAGGACACTAAACATCCTGAGCGGATGTTGAATAAGAAAGACATATAATTTATTTTGGGCAGCGGGACAATCATGTTTCATTTACCCAAGTCAGATGACCCCAATTCCTGTTTTTGTCTTTTAAATATCTTGCACACTTTCATCAGAACTGTACAAACACTGAAGACATTTTTAAGAAGTTATGGTGGGGGAAACTGATGCTTTAAAATAGTTTTAGTGTCTGTTTTTAAGTAAGGAACTCACTTCACCTGACAAAATGGGGAATTGTTAACTGGACTGACTTATGCTCGGACTTTCCCATCAATATTTGTACATGAAGCTTGCAAGTGAGGTTGTGAGATTGGTGGGAAAAGGGCATCAGAAAAGGTTTCCAACATGTTTTTGTTGTGTATCAGCTTCTCCAATGCATCTTTGGGTAAGCTTTGGGGAAAGATCATGTGGGTATTATTTCAAATTATTTGATGACTCCAGTATTGCTACTGAAGCTAAAATATTGGTCAGTTTTGTTATTTTTTATTCCTGAACTGTACTTGAACATGTTTATGCATCAGAGGTTTATGATTTGCAAGCTACATCTGTACCGACACATGGACATCTTGGGTGGCAACAGAAAAGAAAATGCATCTATTTTTTATCACCACATCATGCTATGGTGCTTTTGTAATATTGCTCTTCTCTGCAAGCTTGCTCACCTTTTATAAAACCTGCACTTCCTGTACAATGTAGTCACTTGTAGTAGCCTACACTTGAAAAGCGTCCATATATGAGAGATGCCAAATACACTCAATTCTAACAATGCCTGAAAGAGCACGAGGGAAAGAGACACGTGGTTTGTTTCACAACTAGTACACATCCACCTATGCATGCATACACTTAAATCACAGCTTGTATTTTTTAAAGAAACATCAACACAGTATTTGAATGGTTGCACAAAAACATTTGGCATAAAAAAAGGCTTTTATCTCAAGAGTTGTGTTATAGCACTGCCCTCGACTGTTTTGAAAGTAAACGCTTTTTAAGAGAGAAAAGCCTCTGAAGGCCAGTTTAAGTCTTTAAAAAAATCTTTTAGACAATGTTAGGAAATAAGTGGTGAAGGAATACAAAATAACAAGGATTACAAACTGACTTGGATAAGAGTGTGTGTGCGTGCTTTGAGAAAATATGTGAGAGTGTGATAAAATTACGAAACAATGTTCAGGATATGGCAACTTCCACCATGTAATGAATATGATATTTACATGCCAAAAGATGGTATCCTAAGGGGATGTTACACTATTTTCTTTTACAGTATCGTATGATATTGGCATTGCAGATTATGTTGTAATATTTGTGTTAATACAGCATCGTTGTGTAAATATCAAAAACACTGAAACATTCCGTATAATGTAATCTGGAAAAGGATGCGAGTCGCAATGAGCCATAGCAGTGAGTGTGTCTGATCTCACTGTTGATCTTAACCCTTTAGTTTGCCACATTCATGTATCAGTTTTGTCAGCGTTGGAAGGCCTCTAATCTCTGCATTTGTTTGTTTTTCAATGAAGAATTAAATATGCAAGTGTCTGTCTTGAGATTTTTTTTTGCTTACATCGCTTATATGCTTTTTATCTGCTGATCTATCCCTCACTTGAATCCTCAAGAGATGTAGAATGTTCCCTTATTCGTTCCATTGCGTGACCTTCTTTTAACTTTTGAAGTGCTTTCCTTTTGCCTCTTCAAATACCCTGATTCTCTGAGACTCTGCCCATCTATTTTCCTCTTCCACTGAATATTTCAAGATGCAGAATGCAAACATAAAACCCTGGACCCCCAGGCACAATTGAACAAAGAGCCCAACTCTTGAGTGCTTTTATAGCTGAAGGAAAGGTTTCAGCCATCTTCTGCATGGCCATTTATTTATTTGTCTGTCTGGTCCCTTTTTGAGGTTAACATGTCATTTTAAAAAAAATCTGTGAGTTCAGTTCACAGAAACTATACCTGTTCGTGTGAAAACATTTGTTCACCGTGTAAGACTGAGCCACATTCATTCTTCCCCCCCCCCCCATTACATGTCATTGGCTTGACATCTTCTCTCATCATGTACTGTATCTCTTCTGCTCTTCCCTTTCGCGCTCTCCATGAGGAGCTTCATTTTGTTTCCCAATCCCATTATGTTTGCAATTGGATTTCTGTGGAGCTCTTTAGAGCCGTCTGGCTGAGCTACTAAAGCCAGCTTTGAATAAAGCAGCTCTTCTGCATGCTTCCCTAAAGATACACAGTAGCCTTTAGCATATAAAGGAGAGCAAGGGAAACAAATTAAATGAACGGAAAACAAGGTAAAGAAGAGGGAAATTGAGACTTACTAACAAACGGTATAATTCACATTTTATGGAACAAAATTGAAAGCTGTTTTGTGAGCCTCAGGAGATTCTCTTGCTACTCTTTAAATGTGATTTGGACAAGTGTCAATCCCTATTCCCCATAAGAGGCTGGAGCGCTCTGCTTTGAATTGCAGTGCTTTGTGCCATTCTGTTCTTTCTCCTTTGCCCCCCTCTCCTGGTCCTTTTGATCCCCGGCCCAACATTCCCAGTATCTGTCTCTGACCAGATGGCTTGAAATAAGAGTATTTGGGTATTAAGGTTAAGCAATCCTGCCTACTCCCCTGCCTTGTTCTTCTCACCCTCTAATGTCAGCACTGAAACAAATCATTAGAAATGATGAAAGCTCAGTAGCTGCAATTACTTTATCCAATTACTTTTACAACGTACCATCTCTGGAAAGATATTCCACAGTCCAAGTCCAGGTCCAATCGCCTCTAACGCTGAGAGCAGTTCCATAATGCGTGTTCTTGCTCTCACTAAACAAGAAACATGAAAAGGGCTACTCCCGCAGATGGCAAATAACCTTTTCTCCACCACTTGATTTTGAATCATGGATCTATAACGTATTAAAAACATATGTTAGTTAAGTGCCAAACACAAGAATTAGCTACTTTTAAGCAGTAATGCACTGCCATGTGCTTATGAGGGGCAACGTGCTATGGTTTTCACACTGACATCCTGTTAATTGTGGCCCAAATATAAAATATTCTGGAAACTGAGCCAAGGAAAACAAGATGGACTTCACTGAAATGATGTGAATAGAAGCACCACCCATCCAGGAAACGTACACTGGTTACTGCCCTTAGGGTTGGTTCACTTTGGACTGCTGCAGTCTGGCCCCAATCATGTGCAGGTTTTGTCTTCTTTTCTACCCTGCGTGTAATAATAACCACGCTTCTGATGGGCTCCTCCTGCATGGCATAGTTTAGGCATGAGTGGATCAAAAGCAATTGCTTCTTCAAAAAAGCACACCAAAATAGGCATGTACACATAGGATATGCGTTTTTGTTTGGATATTTATTAATATAGCACTACGACTGTTCTGTCTTGAACTGATTTTTAACAATTATATTCCTATTATATTTGTGACCTTTTTATCATTTGTAGTTCCTATGCCAATAATAATTGTCTGTCTCATACATTTGAACTAAGTATTGTCGTTGACTGTCAGCTTTTGATAACAGGCCTTTTTTGGCCTCAATGTTAAGCTATGTTAGCAGTAGCACAAAGTCAAATGCTGTAGTCATTCTGCCAATTTAAAAATGTTTGGGACTATTAGTGAATTAGAGGTCATGAACAATTGTGTATATACACTGTAGTCTCTGATCCCTTTAAAAGCAACCATCGCTATTATGTGTGACCCACTCACTAGCCTCATATTTGCTTTTAAGAATATCTGCCAAGCCTTAATTTCAGCCTCTTGTGTCTCATTACTGTTTAATGGGATTTCAGTTCATTCTACTGTACACTGGTACAGTATGAAGTACACCGCCAACTCTCTGAATGGTCTGGGAAAGTGCCACAGTGCTGAATCATAACGCTCCTATCACTACTGCTCAAATTGCAAAAGGTCAGATGAACCGTGGAATTCACACACATTTTGCATTTGCAAAAATTCCATACTAAAGTAATCCCTTTATATTTTGCACATGGTGGAGTGTTTAATGTTTAGTCGATCAGAGCCAACCAGTGTTCCACACTACCAGAGTACTGTCGGGTAGAAACCATTCTACAACTTAATTCTCACTGAGATGCACTGAAATGCAAGAACTTCCATTTTGGCCTTAGCAGAATGTCTGAGAAATATGAAGTCTGGTTTGTTGATGCTGATGGACAATGTATTTGAAGTTTTGTGACCAAATACACCCATAATAAAAAAAGACCATCTATGTGTTTGCCTCATATGCATTGTAATGTCGACTGATGAGAAATCCATACTACACTACATAGCAGTACAGAAGTCACAAAAATAGTTGTCAAAAGAGTTGTTCAATATAATGTCAGAGCATTTTCGACCCTACAACCAGGACCCATCTGTTACCTTGAAGAATGAAGCTGTGCTGATCTGTTTTGTATCATTTCAACACCTTGGACACAGGCACATTTCTGTTATAAACATGCTGTGGTTCAACAGATCCTCAAATCTAGCCTCATTTTTCTGCTCTAAGTAACCATGAGACTATTTCAATTTCCCCCCAGACTTTCTCAAAATGTGTTTCCTCTTAGATGATCTCTTATGAGCAGGGACAACATTAATGCAAATGGAAAACCAGTTGGGTTTTCTTACACTGAGCAATAGCCTTTCCACAGAAGATGGTGGAGAATGTTCAGTTTGAATATTTTTCAACCTTACTGTGGCATCTGATACTGCAGACCAACCCATTTTAATGGGCAGCCTCAAAAGCTGGGTAGGTGTTACAGACTCAGTATTTATAAAAGCTGATTCTGTCTGGACAGGGTACAGCATCTTCGACCATTAGTATTGGAGCTCAATACCTGCCGTCTCCACAATTATTTTTAAAATCAGATTTTCTCATAAATATCTAACTTTACAAATCAATAGCAAGGACTTTTTAATTCTAAACAACAGGGCTGTTTCTGTTTTCAGGCTCAACTCCTGACAGGGGATACTGAATGTACCGCTGTTGTTATATTTTGCCAAACCTATGCTACAAAGCTGATTCAGGACAATGTTGAAAGTCTGCATGCTACCGTCAAGCTTACTGCCAGAAACGTAAGCATGATCCAGGCCTTAGTTTTTGATCCAGATCTTCATTTTAATGAACTATATCACCTGAGAAGCATTTCCAACATAAAGTCAATGTTGTGCTTTTGCCATCTCGAAAAAGTCATCCATGCATATTTCCTCTTAGTTACATTACTTTATCTCCCTTTACACACAGCAAGGGCAGGACACATTTGGGCCAGTCTATGCCATCACTTGCAAACTTTACAGTGACAAATATTTGCAAAACAATATGAACAAAGTGTGTTGCATCATTTGACACCACAAAATAATGAAATCCCTTTTGGTCAGGCCAAAACCCCTTTATGGGGGCCAGTAAACATACAGGTGCGCAGCCTCAGAGGCCCCCACCAAATTACACCGGCCTGAGTTGATCTTGATCGGCAAGCTGTCACAATTGAAGCAGAACATTAATATTTGAGAAAGCAAGTCCAGAATTATTTTACAAATATATATATACATTACTTTACAACTTAATTATTAATGAAATATATCATTTCTATGTTCCCTCTCTTTTATATTGCTTCCTTTATTATTTATATTGCAATGGTGTCATTATGATCCTGTTTTACTTTTAATGCTAAGTACTTTGTAATTCTATTCCTATAAGGGCTATATTAGTATTAGCATTGTAAATACCAACTTTTGCTCCCTGTTTCAATACATTTACTTATGATGAAAAAAGTCAATGAGGCAGTTTCCTAAACCAGACAATAAGTAAATATTTCCTTGCTCCCAAATAGTTTGCGGGAAAAGTGCAGGGTGATTAAATATATTACATCTCACGAGAATGACAATGAACAGAAAACAAAATTCAGGATAAGATTCTGGATATTCACTATAAATTCCTGTCGGGAATCTTAAATCTATTAAACATGTCAAGAGAGTGATAACGTGCCGGAGCACAACGTGGGATTGGCCACATCCTAGAAATAACATTTTGGCTGAGTGGCTGTGCACTTGAGCCTATGAAACCCTGGCATCAGTCCATGTGCTGCTGAAGCTGTGATGGAAGCTCATCTAGGGAGCCGAGTCGATGCTCTCGGGGAACGTCAGGTTGGTGGTGCTTGTTGTGTCTGTCTAAAAGGTACCCATGGATGCCCATAGACCGAGAGGTAAGGTAATCATTGACATAGTGGTCCCCAATATGAGCTACATTAGTAGCTGGTACACCACATTTCTGTAGTGCCTGCTCAAAGATGGCTGTATTGGGCTTGGCTACACCTGCTTCCTCTGATGTTAGCAGAAAGCTGAAGTGAGACAGCAGGCCACAGACACGTAAAATCACTTCTAGGCGGCTATCGAAGTTGGACACCACACCCAACTTCAGTCCCAGAGAAGAACAACTCTCAAGGGCCTTCTGTGAGTCTGGAAATACCTAAAAAGAAGGGACATAATACAATTTAAGTTGCCATTTTCACAGTTACTTGTGTCCACTATTGTAAACAGTGACAGAGAGAACAAACATATTATATAATATTTATATATTATATTATCATGACCAGTATTCACAGCCATAATGTTGTGCGCTAAAACCAGCAAGAAAGCATGCCGGTGGTGACAGCAGATCCTAAAGTTGGCAGTTGAATGCTCTCGAATGTCTCTGAAGGTGTGCAAAGGTGTGCAGTGAAAATATTGCTTTACAGCACAATCTTTTACAATAGATCCATTATGGCTATGTGCACAATGTTTTCTGAAAGGTACATCTGCAGAAGTAAAATAAGCTTCTCACATCATTTTTGATCCAGTGTTCACAAACAATCCAAACGTAATAAAAACCTTTGACAGATATAAATATAAATATGCTTACACACAGAGTCGATGTATAAAAAGCTGTCAGTTGATATGATTGTGAAAACATTTCTGAAGAATTACAATTTCTGTGTGATCTATTATTTGTAATTAGATTTAGAAATCAGCCTGCAACCAAGTTTTAGAACCTGTGTGGGACAAAAAGATGCACAACTCTTCAATCACTCTTCGTGTATGCCACATCAGAATAATTTGTCATTTACCTCCCAGTTCTCTGGATTGCAGAAGTTATGATAAAGGTTGTGAGCCATTGTATTTAGCAGGGCTGGTTCCTGTACCCTGCACTGGGAGAAAGTGTCCCGCACCACCCCCATCCACCAGGCCTGTCCATCCAGGCCCTGAGTGATACCATAATTTGGGTAACGGCTGGAATAGCGTCGATAGGCCCGGCGGAAGGCAGCATCAACCTCCGCAGGATTGAGGCTCAAGTCCATTCGCTCAGCCTCCTTACAATACTGCTCTCCCACAGACGCGCGCACCTTCAAGAGGGTATCTTTCACATCCCATAGCACCCATTGCAAAGGACCACGCATTACGCCTGCACAAATAAAACCACAGAAAGCAAAGTCTGAGAAAAATCATCAGCTCACTCTTTACTTTATTAAACTTGTAATAGCAAGGAACAACTTCTAATGAACTTCAAATTTTCAATTTCTGATCCTCATCCTGTGGATTTAGTTTACCCTACTGAACATTCACTATTGTCTCCTGTAACCAAACACAAGAGGCAGTCCTGTTGCCTGATCGGTAATGTCACACCAATACACAGCACCATAGAGAATGAATCACAAAACATGGGAAAGGTGACTGTGTTGGTGTACAGGATGATTTTCTGAGGATTAGAGTACAATCTGGTTCAGCACATTTAACCGGAGTTTGAGTCCACAAAGTATGTCTACCATTCAGCTCCATTAATAACAACATGAAACACACTTAATTAATAAATCACTTAATTCATTAATTTGTTCATTTTCATGCTTATTTCTATTCAGGGTCACGGGGGCTGGAGCCTATCCCAGCATGCATTGGGCGGACAATAATTAAAAAGAGATACAAAACGAGTGTTGTTTAGTTTACTGATGATCTACAGATACGTGGTTTGAATGGAAAAGTATAATTGTTAGTCATGTTGTTTTCTTTTAGAAATAGGTTACTGGTTACCAGGGTGTCTGTATCTACAGTGAGCCAGACACCAGCTGGCAACATATTGTCGAGGAAGGTTAATGTTTTAAACGGTCTTGACGCAGACTACTTCGTCACGGTGGTTACTTTTTAAACATTAGCTTGGTGGTGACGGTACTTACACTGCGAGCAATCGTCAGCCCTTGGCTACAATGTACCAGATCAAATAGTAAAATTATATCTATATCAGATCATGTCTAGCTAGCCAAAAACGCACCCCTTCTCTCGCGAGAGTTCGTGTGTGTTTACATAGGTACATTTAAAAAAAAAAAGTGCTGAAACAACACCATTTTTTAAAATAACCCTATGCATTACCTGTTAGCCTCTTGTACATTGGGATCAACTAGCAGATAAGAATATAGCGAAGCTGTCATAACGTTCACACAGCGTGAAGTCTTCTGTTTATACTGGACTGCTCGGCGGCGTTCCGCATAAACAAGTCCAAATGCCAAAGTCACTAGGGAGCCGAAGCGGAAGCGTATGCCTCACCTTGGTTGACTAGCGGCTAAGTGGCTAGCGCGATTTTCCACTGACCGCAAAGTAGTATGTCTTCTGCAACTAAACAAAGCAACGAATGGTGTTGAGATTCACCTCTCGGCACATTACGTAGCGTAACCTTTAACGATTTGCACGTTCCTGATATTTTAGGGCGTAGAAACTCACAGAAAAGACTGTAACGATGGAGAACTACATTGTAGCATGTACCAACTGTTGATAGCGGGGCTGATCCGCCTGTCGCTCATGGGAAGGGTTTCACCTCTTGAGATGCAACTTGGGACTTCTGTAAAGTATGACTTCAGGCTCACGACAGTAACTACCGACATTTTTTCACAGTAGCCACTGAAGCTGTGTAGCTACTGTAGCTTGTTCCCTTTGCAGGAGATGGAACATTCCAACTAGCTGAAAGCCTGCCGGGTAGTGTAGTTCGGTAACTAATTTTGTCGTTCATGTAAATACTGAATGGAGTTTTGTGAAATTAAGCGAGATGTGTTGCTGCTTCCTACAACATATTTCAAAATCAAAGCCATATGCTTTTTAGATTGCTTATATGAAGTAACCTGCCACACATTGAGACAGAGTAAAGTCAACCAAAGGGTTGACGTAAATAACGTCAACTTCGGCTCCCTATGTTACAGTTGTGATGGACGAACTCGAAACGCTTCGAAACTTTTCCAACGAAACAGTGGCAGTGCTTCGATGCGTGTATCAAAGTGGCCAAGTCACGTGATTTCAGCAAATTAAGTTCTGTTACATCATACTGTTTCGAAACGTGTGGACCCCAGAGTGAAACCGTGTCAAAATGTAAGGCAACTACTGATCTCGAATCAGTTGTCATAACATAGGCTCATACTAACAGATAGCCCCATTTGTGACTTTATAAGGTGTTGGAAATGGGGCTCACTAACAGACTGATTCAAATGCGTTTGGGCTGATCCGCACTCCGCAGTCAGTGATTCCAGGTTTCCTGTAGATTACCTATGCCTTCCCGCCAATATTTACAATACAAGCGAATAAGAAACCGTTTAAATGCCAAAACACTTGAACAAATTGTACACTCCTTCCCTCATCTAGCCCCAGTCGCACAAGCACTCCCCATCACCGAATTTCCTTTTCCATACACAAATGTTTATTTCATACACAAATGAGGTTTATTTCATTCACAAATGAAGGTATAAGGATATAAATGCCTGCTTATATATGAAAGTCTACAAATAGAACATAAATATAGTACAGTCTTCCCGTTGCATTTACACACATTTGACCAGCAGACGTCGCCAGCGCGCGGTGTTTCGAGCATTTCGAAACAGTGAATCATTTCCTGAAGCTTCAGAAAGCCTCGTTTCTCCCATCACTAGTTACAGTACACAACAAAAGAGTCTCATCTCTAGTTTAGTTCAGTGTGCGACTGTACTGTCATTCAACAGCACTGCTTGCTGATGAGCAGCTCCAGTACAGCAGGTGGCAGTGTTCAAGAGGTAGCGAGCAGCATAGAGAGTGCCACATCTACGCATGCGCACAAGTCTCACGTGTAATAAACTCAGACTGAGAGAAAGCTGACCCTTGCGTTACAAAAACCTAACTTAACCCTTTTTTCATCGCATTTTTCTTGTTTGTATTTTATGTGCTATACTTGTGTAGTATGAGCAGTATGTTAACAGTATAGCTATTGTGCTGGTTAAGATATTTAGGACTGAAATGTCTCAAGAGATGTAGCCTAATGAGATTTAACCAGGAAACCTAGCTGATGTTACTCCCAACACAATGGCAACTCCATCTATTCGAATGTTTCGTAGGTTAGAGGGGCTGTTTTGTGTCTATAAACCACCCGGTGTCCATTGGAAACACATCCGAGACGGGATAGAGACAAATCTTCTTAAAGGTGAGGCAAGTAAGGCAGACTTCACTGAAGCACTGTGTAGGCAATGTGCAGATAAGTATTTATACAAATTGTGCAGGTTGCACATAATATGATTTAACAATAGCTTAAACATTGGAAACCCCATGAATGGTTGTTGTCCTGTTGACCTCTCTGTATCACTTTAACAGGTATAAATGCTACCCCGAAGCAACCCCTTCCTCAGGAGGTCCGGTTCTTGGCAGACCCAGGTGGGAATGAAGGACCTAGTGAGCTCACCCTCTCTGCAGCCTCTGTCCCTGTGTTGGCCAACCATCCTCTGGGTATGTCCGGTTTACTGCATAGCAATGCGCTGTGCTGTGCTACATCTCCTTTCTCACCAGTTTATCGTTATTACCCTTTATCAATGTAAGTCTAATCAGAATCATGGCCCTTAAATAGTCAGTACTTTTCTCTTGTATAGTTACAGTCTGCTCTAATGTTTTCTTATCTATAAGGACAGACTGGATTTATTATTCAGAAGATGTTTGTCACTGCAGTGCTCCCAAACATCACAGTAGAGAATTCTGTCCTTGACCCGGTTACTCAGGTAACCTGGTTTTGGGTTGATGCATGTAAACGTCATAACTCGGGTCAGCTCATACTTCCATTCTGAGAAACCCGGTTAAGAAGCCTGGCTTACTCCAATATTAAATGGGTTACTGTGGCATGTAAACATCTTACTGCGTTCACTTTGGGGTTTTTGTCATCTGTGCAAACTCATACTCGCACAGCATTATGGGCACATATTGATGTGAACAAAAACATGACGGTGAGCCGTACTTACTATAACTATTACTATTGGGGTCATCATTTCTTTCCCTGCATTAGACGAAACCTACTATTGCTCAGTCAAAGAGGGAAGACTAGCTGGAAGCCACACCTTTTCATACTTTTTTGCTGGCGGACAGATTTAGCTGTAGGTGGGCAGAAATATCCTGTTAATTGGTTTATTCATAGCAACAGGGATACAGGGACACTCTTGCAGGGTATCAAAGATGCATCAACAGAAACAGCTAAAGCTAACAAACAGCTTAATCTGAAAAAGACCTTAACTGGAGTATGGCCAATAGCCAGGTTGCTCATATCTGCTGAGTTTAGAAATGCTACATTTTGGTATCACCATCTTTGTGCACCTTGCCCACTATATTTGAATGAATACAATTATAATACTGTTTCTGTGTGTTCTGTTATAGTGAGTGGACCTGAATTCCAGCATGTTCGAGTTGGAGTAGGACATCGTCTGGATGCGTTTTCTTCTGGTGTGCTAGGTAAGGTTTTACTGCAGACCATGGAAGAAAAGGTCATATATTTGTTCTACACAGATTTAGTATTTTCTTATGAGGTCTTTCAGCATGTTCAAACCTGCTTTATCCTTAGTTCTTGGAGTTGGGAATGGAAACAAGGCCCTCAATGATCTCTACAAAACACGTGTCACAAGGGTACATTTTAATTTACACTGTGTTCACATCAGCAGTAAAAATATGCAATTAAACTCCAGATGCAATACACATAGGTTCAGTGCTTCATTTTGCCTTGATGGATTTTTATGCGTTTCAGGATTACACATTGGAGGGTGAATTTGGGATTGCAACAGATGATTTCTCTCACACAGGCCGAGTTGTGGAAAGATCCACCTATGGTATGACAGTTTGACTTTTTCTGCAGTTTATGAAGATCACTATATTTATAAATCACATCATTCATCTAATATCGCATAGTTTTTAGATAACTAAATCTGATATGAAAATAATTATAACAAAAGCAACTTGTTTAACTAATATTTTTACTCAAATTAGGAGCAAACGGTTACACTACTCATTACTGAGATAAGTAATAATATTCCCTAATAACCCTTTACCACCCAACACTGGAACTTTACTGCCTCTTTAGGTCATCTTTATCCAGGTTACTAATATTTGTGCCTGTGCTTTTGCTTCATTTTCACCTTTTTAAGTGAAAGACAAATTATATATTAATCACCAGCCAAACAAAAACAAACTAACTTTAGCTCGCTTTCCCAATACTTGTGCCTTTGACTATATCTGACTTTGAAATATTGATGTGTCCAACAGGTCACATTACACAGGACAAGCTGGAGAGAGTCTTGGCCATGTTGCTGGGAGCCAATCAAAAGGCTTTGTTAATGTATGCTTACTAAACTTATCAATAACTTTTCCTTAAACACAAAATAAACACTTGCTCCTTTTGTTTATCTTTACCAGACTATTTTCCTTCTGTAATGTAAAACCCACTTGTACAGATGTGATATGACAGCCCTGGAATACGACCCCCTACACACACAACACATAGATACACACAGTGTTCTCAACAGAGCTATACTGCTAAATGATTAATTGTAGATGCAGGTGGATGACTGTGTTTTTCCTTACAGGTATTCCAACATAGATATGCGCTCACAGGAAGCCTATGAGATGGCTGTGCGAGGTTTACTGGGTCCAGAGGGGAAATCTGCCCCTGTTTTGACAGGCTTGCGTTGCATAAGCTTCCAGCCACCCCACTTCACCCTGGGTAAATATCTTCAATATAAGACATTGGTACAAAGGAGATTCGTGGATGGAAAATCTCATTCACAATTTAAACAGATCACAAATTTGCAATATACTTATTGACCTTGTTTGACATTCTATTCTCATGTTCTTACAGAGGTGCAGTGTCTAAATGAAACTCAAAAATATTTATGCAAAATCCTGCATGAGATAGGACTAGAGCTGCGCAGCACAGCAGTGTGTAAGGGAGTACGACGCACCCGAGATGGTCCCTTCACCCTGCAGGATGCCTTGACCCGTCACCATTGGACTGCTTCTGATGTCATGCGTGCCATTCAACAGTACCACTCCTCAAAAGAAAAACAAAAAAAAATTCCTCCCACACACAGACCAAGGACCCAACTACACAACCAAAAGTAGAGAATAAAAAGACAGCCAGTCAACAAAGTGAAATCAACGAGGAAACAGCAATCAATGCAATTAACTAATTTTTTCATATACAATTTACTCCCTGTCTGTATCTCGTAGTACTACTACTACTTAGTGAAATGAGCATCTGCCTGTGGAGGTTATTTTTGCTAATGTTTTCCTATATTTATTATGCATAGTGCAAGTTGTTTTGAATTTGTCTTTATCAATATTACATTATTTACCAAAACGTTAATATGAAAGTAATCTGTGACTATTATCCTGAAGGAAATGGAACAAAATGTGTCCAAAAATTTTAAACCTTAGCGGTGTTGTTTGATGGTGCTGGCAGTTTAAATAACATTTATGTTTGAGCTGCATTTCAGTGTGTATAGACAGGAAGTGGAACAGCGCTCCAGTACAACGTGGTTAGCGTCGAGCCTATGTAAAAAAAAAATTACGTTGCTGAAAGGTTTCACTGTATTTCTCAAGTTTCACTATTTCTCAACCTGCTGGCTCAGATTATCTAATTGCTCTGCAATTCAACGTATTGAAGAATCATGGCTTGGGGCCTAGATACAATAACCAGCATTCTCAAACTCAAACTGGAACCACCAGCACAAATAACTCCTCCCTAAATGTGATACACTTTTTTGTGGCATTGCTGGTCCACTCATTTCCAAGACAGTGGTAACGTTTAGCCTACATGCATCGACTTCTTCCTGTTAAGCTGTTTCATGAACCTTTTGTTACCCTGCGATTGAGTATGCTTGTCATGAATAAACCAATTAACAGCATATTCCTGTCACCTGCCAGCTATCCCCTCCCTCTTTGAGCAATAGTAGGTTATCTGTAATACAGGGGAAAGAAGTTATGATGAATAGTAATATCAACAGTAAGTGTTGCTCGCTGCCGTGTTTTTTTGTGACAAACTGTACGCATAACCTTGTGAGTTTGCGCAGATGATGAAAACCTAAAGTGAAAGGAGTATGATGTTTACATGCCACAGTAACCATTTTAATATCGGAGTAAGCCAGGCTTTTTAATCGGGTTTCTCATAATCGGATTTCGAGCTTACTTGGGTTATAACGTTTACATGCTTCAACCCAAAACCAGGGTAAATGGCAGAATTGTCCCTGCAGGTAAACTTATACCAGTGAGGTCAGTGCTAATCACTAATATCAGATTTGGTGTCATCATCTGGGCCCTCCATCTTTATGATGAAAATGGAAAATGCTGTCTCAGTGTTTCAATTTCTCATGAAAGCTGGGAAATGCTGTTCATACCATTGCATGACTAGCTGTTCCATGTCAATAGGAACATTGTTATCCTCGTCACTCTGGAAGACACCACTTCCATCAAGAGACAAATGAATTCTGTGTTTAAGGTGAACACAGAATTATGTTGCAGGTGAATAAAATTAACTTCGCCTTCTTAGTGATTAGATTGAATGAAATCTACCTGCACCAGGTCAGAGGCCAGCCTGCCCTCACCTCTCAGTTCTGTCTCCACATCACCTTTCAAAGTAATAAACAAAATCATGCTTCAAACTGATCTTCATAACCTACTTTTCAACTACAATTAATTGCCAGCCATTTTGTGGACTAAAGACAAGTCTGACTTGACTGAATGTTGAATGTTGCGTAATCTTTCTGATATCTGAATAGTTATACTGAGCTACATAACTATTATTAGCCTGCTTTTAGGATTGACTCATTTGACTTGATTTCATTGTAGTTAAAATAGGATTATATGTAGTTTTTTTGCCAGGGTTATACAATATTTAAGAGGCCAGTACCCTCAAATTATCAACAGATCACTAGTTAAAATAATAAACTCAAAAAAGACTAAATGTCTTATGCTAATGATAAGCATAGATTATTATATAATGATTAACATTATATTAGAGCAATTTGATTAAAGGTATTGATAAATATTGGAACAAAAGTCGGGGGAAATAAAACTAAAATAAAAAATAGGAAAATATAAAACGTATTTTGTAGGGAGATAAAATATTTTACAGCTATTTTCTTTTGATTGTTTATAGCTAGAGTGGTGAAACTGGCTTATGATTGGTGAGTTGACAATTGCAGGGAGGGTTGACAACAAATGGGTTGGTTCAAATGGGAGTCAGGGAAAACAGACTGAATGCTAAAGGTTAAGTGTTAATAAATTCATACTGTATGTGTGTTTAAAAATGTACATGTTCTATGAAAGTGAAATAAAGAATTAATTTCCACAAGTTCATTCAATAGCTGTACAATGTAGAGGATTCAGTCAGTAAAAGTATTCTGATTCTCTCAACCAAGGAACTGAGTTAACTATTACCTTTTTACTTTTTCAAATGGGAATATCTCATTTTTGAAACAAAACAAAACAAATAAAATATTGCTTTAATGTGATCATTTGAAATAGCACTGGTTAAGTCTTTAATATCCCAGAAGGGCAATTCATCTAACAGACAGAAGAGAAAACATACAAAGCAAAATTATATGGTATGATAGTATTTTGCAAGATTAAAAAAAAAACAACAATCATTGTTCATCATATCAAAAGGTAAAAATTGTTTCCTTGATAACTTAACTCACAACTGTGTATTGACTTACATACTGCCAAAGCAAGCCTGTGTTACATATACATGAACATATACATATCAAAACATTGATAACCACATAGCCCTACTCAATTCCTATTTTTGTTAGAGGAAGAGGACATTTTACATGCTCATATGGAGTAGTGAAGTAAGTCCCACAGATAGGACACAACTTTCAAAACAGTTTGTATGAGTATCTGTAGACTAAAATTATTTCTTTTATTGATTCACGTTAAATAGTAGCTTAAAGATTTACCCAAAGAATTTATCAAATTATGAATGAAAAATGATTAAATAAAGATTTTATTTTCTTGAATGAATGACAAGGCACAATATGTCAAAAAATAGTTCAGTGTACAACACATTAGCCTGCTTATTAGTTTGCTACTTTGCTAGTTACTAGCGTCAGTTTTCATTGACTTTCATTTGACCATCAAAATAGCTAGAGCCAGGATTTACATTTTGAAGTTACTGAATTTGGTTGTTGTCTTTGGTCACAGTGAATGGTATAATTACTCACTGGGATGTGCTGTCCATTGAATTGTTTTTTTTTATTGTATTTTTTTTATTCAACTATTGTTTAGAGTCCCCTCTATGGCCTCCTCACCCCTCACCCATCACATTTCTCATCTTATCTTAAAATGCTCCATTTCTAAAAGTGATATGACTACCTTTACCTTACTTCACTTGGCAGGAATTTGCTGTTACTAACATACAAAACCAATTGTTTACTTGTAAGGCTTGGTGAAAAAAAAAGTTTTTTTGTTGGTGAGACAAAAACATCTGATCAGCAGCAGCCTGATGGTTTCCTCTGTTGAGGCTCTTTGTGTAACACCATGCCTTCCTCTTTTGTGTCAACTTTTTGACACAACATCCTGGCAACAACGCAACAGAACAAAGTCAGTTGAGTAACTGTAGATAATACATGACACTCGTGACAGGACAGGACACAGGACATTATAAGACATGCTTGAACAATTCATATGTTTATGATAGTGAAGGCATAGGACAAAGGAAATACAGGTGAGTGATTTGAATTGTATTACCTGGCCACAGTTTCCAAAGACTGAATCACATTTTCACCTGTGGCAGCACTACATTCCATGAAGTCAAGGTTGTAGTCCTGTGAAAGGACAATTATTACCATCAATGTGGGTGTGTGAAAACCATTTCATCCTTTTCTGGAATAACACTGTGAAATGCAGTAGTAATCACACATATCCATACCTTCGCAAGGACTTCCCCCTCATGAGAATGAACCTGCCGTTCTGCACAATCACTCTTATTCCCAAGAAGTATAATGATCACGTTTTCTGCAGCCCCTTCCTACAAAATATGAATTATTCAGATTATTGTTTGGATTAATTGTCATACAAACATCTTCCCACAGCTGTGGCTTAATGGTCCTATGTAGGTCCTAAGGCATTCATTACCGCAAGTTTAATTTTGTTTACATTCAGCCACCATAAATAAATAAAAGTGTGCTGCTGAAAATAGTCCCCATAACAAATATTAATATTAGTATTATAAGTATTATTAAGTATTGTTGATGCATTCATCCTCTTTTTGCAGTGATGGAGTAAACCTCTCAAACAAGCAGTGTGTCTCTGAAAGTAATTTTCGATTAGGAATAGAATGGGAGGTAATGGCATCCGGGTTGACATTTTACAATGTTGCTAGGCATAGTTACTGTAAATATGTGTTTTAACTATACAATTCAGAATTGATTTATCAATTGGCTATATTTATATATGTTCTTGAAAAGTTTGACTTTTAGATGGAGAATAAGCATTTTGGAACTTCTGTAGCCTATTGTAACAACAACAAAAAACATTATAAATACATTATAACCTCAAAATATGTGTAAAACCCATGTTTAGCTTTCACATGCTGACAGTCCTTGAATAAAAACCTCTAATATATATATTAGTAAAAAACATATTTAATCCAATAAATCACTATATAAACAAAGCCAGTGGTGGGGTGACAGTATTTCAGCAGTAGGCAGACTGAAGCTTTAAATGCACTATACCTGAATACAGCTAACCCAGTAGCGGACATCTGAGAAGCTCTGGAAGGAAGTGATGTCATACATCAAGAGAAATGCCTGGGCTTTATGGAATATCTGTCTTGTAATGCTGTGAAACCTTTGGAGGATAGAAAATAATATAATAATAGACAAATTTGTGATGTATGAGAGAAAATACATAATCAGACACACTGGGCCATAATTGATTACCCCAAAGACAGAATTTGTGTTGTTCCAAGGATCTTGGACAGTTCAGTCAAGATTTGTGAACATGAACATGTTTGTTACCAAGCCAGATGAGAGAGCCAAGACTCCAGTAAATGAGAGACTGGCGTTGAAACCAAGCATATTTCATTGTAAAACCTCAAACAAACATTCTATTGAGTCACCAATGTCAGTCTCCAACTTGTCAATGGAGCAGCTGCAGGTTTTCTTTCTTGATGACATGACAGATAAGAGACCTAAGTCTCTTGTTTCTAGCTTTAGGAGAGAGTTGTTCATTTTCACGAATATTGACTGAACTTTGTAAGATCATAGGAATTACGTAAATTCTGTTTACGGGGGATTTTTGCTTCAAACAGGAAGCTTACCTTTCCTGACCTGCTGTATCCCATAGCTGTAGCACCACTGTTTTCCCATCCATTGTCACAGACTGCATGCATGTATCAATACCTACAAAATGTTAGTATGCAACATATTTCTGTATATTTACACATATTTATGAGAGCAATCATACGACAAAGATCATGAAGCTTACCAACTGAGGCGCAGAAATCTGAACAAAACGTCCCACTTTGAACCCTTTTCATGAAGGAGGTCTTGCCCACATTGCTATTTCCAACCATCACCACATTATAACATTTTGGTCTGAGGTCACATTCTTTGGAATTACCTGCAGAAAGAGAAATACATTCTGGTCCATGCATGTTATATTTCCACTTCTCCTTATAAAATGTCCCTTTCTTAGCATCTGTCTATCACCAACTGCCTTTAACTGTGACTCCCATTGCAGTATTTCAGTATTTACGTTATGTTTACCCAAGGAATGTATCTTTTCTCTCTCTTGAACCAGGTGGTCTTCAGGGCCTGGGTGTTGAATTGGAGTCTCTTGCACAAATGCCCTCTGACTGTGGAAGAGACAACCAAAAGCTTTGGTATGATTCTGTTAAAGTGTGTGATTATTTGCAAAAAACTTATTTTAAAATTAAAATTTGATGTTTTACACCAAAGGACAATAAAAGGGGTACTCTTAGAAAAGCACAGGGAAAGTGTTATTTTTTATCAAGTTGAATAATATAATATATATTACAATGCAATATGCATATTATAATTCCCGTTCATGACTTGGTAGAAATTCAGGATGTTTTTGACTACTTGTGCCACACCATTTGACATTTGGTGTTTTTTGCCATTTTATTTTTCTTTGAACTTGAACTGGGACATTGCATTGTTAAGAAAAATGCAGTTTTCATCTTTTAAGCTGGACAATTAATACATCTGAACAACTTTGGGACAGTCACACCATATCACATTAGACTGACTTGCCTTGTTTGATATGAATGTTAATGAATTAAATAAAATAAAATAAAGATAATGAGCAAGCTAGCAGTAGAGATCCTAGGCAGCCAGCTAACTAGCTTCTTAGCTGGTTGGGTTTTAGCTTGGCATAAAAGCAAGTTAGCCAAGAAATGATTGCTATCAAGTAAATAAGAGATTTCCAGATATGCTAAAAATGGTGCAGAATTGTCTTTGCAGTGGCATTAGATAGGATTAGCTTGCAGGCTAACAAAGAGTTTGACTAAAGCTATTGTGCTAAGCTGGCTATTTGTTACAGTCAATGTAGCCAACGCCATTGCTGGGCTTGGGAAGATGCTGGTGACTTGTGATTGGCTAAACGCTGCGGGGCAGGACAAGCCTTCCAGGCGGCAGCCTCGGAGTCGACCGTTCCAGCAAGAAAGACAGTGTTTCACCTCAATTGACCCTCAGGTTAGGACTTACCTCAGGAAGTCTACAGGCCTAGAGTGATCTCCAGTACTTAAGATGCTGTTGTTGGATGACGGTCTTTTGCCACTTTTATCATATGAAGTGACAACCTACAAAGGCAAAAATATCTTTCTTAAAGAACAGCATATGGACAGTTTCCTTAAATTAATAATCTGTGACATTTTCATATAAGTGTCTGTTTTCCTATACTCTCTATCGCCAATGTATATATTGATATAAGACAATGTTGATTCATCCTATATCCAGTTCATGAAAGCTTTTACATTTGCTGTTACCAATGCCGCCATCACCCCCGTTACTGGAGCAAGCAATGGAGGAAACCCTCGGAGTGCAGCAAGCGGAGGAGGAAGTGGGAGAGGAGGCACATTTTGTCCCCGGTGTTACCAAACTTCTGTCACTATGAAAGTTGCCACTCGTGTCACTATGAAAGTTTTATATTATATGATGATATTATTGATTGGAATATTTATGCACACTTACTGGTATGCGATGCAACAACCACTAAAATCTTTTTCAAATAATAATACAAGAAAATACAAATGTAGTAAATTGTTTAGCATACATTGTTAAATAGGTGTACGTTAGGACATGGAAAATTAGCTAACAAGGTGAAAAAGTAATTTTTCACTTCATTCTGTCTAAGGTTCAACACTGCATGATATGGTTAGTTGTTCTATGTATGCTTTCAGATCAAGTTCTCATTTGACATAAGATTCTTGACTGGCTGTCATTTAGGCCTACGCAACTATATAAACATATAGGCTTAAAAGCCTTAATATCAAACCAAAATAAAATATCATCATTAAGATCAAGAGGTCAGATACATTTTGAAGTTCTTCTTCCCACCATGTGAAACTTGTAGTCAGGACCGCAAGTTCCCCATTCTGGTGCATTTTGTAATTTTGTTATTTTCGCAACAGACATTTGACAGGTCAGTGTTCAAGAGGTTTTAGCTAAATGAGAAGTATAATAAGGGCCATTCACAACAGGCAAAAATGAGAATGCAATAAATAAAGTTGAGCTTTCTAGGATTTTGTTGACTGATCAAATAGTCAATTTAATCAGCAAATCTATAAAACTATTTTACCTACATTATTGTCATACTATATGATGCCAGCGATATGTGTATAATTTTCAAGTAAATTATTTAAATAGGAAAACCAATTGTGAACATTTAATCAAAGTAATCGAATAAACTAAAATGTCATCTAAGACCCTAAGACCTATTTGTTCTCTAATTTACAAAATAAATGCAGTCCTAATTCGAAGATTGGATTCCTACCAGGAATTGTGACACAGACCAACCACTTTCATTTTTATATAATTGCTGTAAAATTGTACCTTTTACTATAGCAGGGGTTATACCATTTTGTTTTAATACATATGTCATAACATATCATTTTCAAATATGTTTTTGATCCAAAAGCAAATAGATTCCCAAAATGTTCACACACATTCTTTGCTTCTTACCTCAGATTTTTTGTCCAGACCTAAAGATTCTGCCCTGTGCTCTTCAAAGGTCCTGATGGCACTTTCTTCTGTGTTACTTTTGAGATCTCTTCCATCTCCTGCATCTATTATTTTGTCCTCACACTCAGTTGGGTCTTCATAGTGTTGGTGTCCTCGTGACTTGCGGTTAGACCCCATTTTTCTTCTCCTCCCTCCAGATTTTGATTCTGAGAGTAGATCATGTTCAGGAAAAGTGGCTGATTTTGAAGGGAGATAACTTGGAGTTACGTTATGCACTGTTTCTATTAGCTGGCAATCACTAACAGGATTTTCTTCAATTCCCAAAATTGACTGGTGGGCCAGAGGTTTAAAGTGAGAGTCACAAGAGTGGCTGCACTCCTTCATTGTTTCAAATATTTTTTCTCTCTCCTGCTCAGAGTCACCATCTTTGTGTTCCATCTGAAGTTGTAACTCTTTTTTTTTTAATGCTCGATACACTTTCAGCAATTATGGCATCTCCAACATTCTTTGCAATCTCTGACACCTCGTTATCCGCCTCCTGTTTCCTATGTACTTCTTCCCCTTTGGATCTTAGATTCCTGCGAGTGGAGCCCATCTTTCTCCTGTTTGCTGAACTGGAATCTTCACTTGCATTTTTCATCTCAATTTTGATATTGTGAGCTCCTTCACTCATGTGTGGTGGTTCTTGTATAGTAGTCAGTGCATTCTCATCTCCTTCCCCAGCTCCTCCACTGTCCTCAGACTTCACTATTTCAAAATCCACCTCATTTACACTAGATGTCTCCTCTGATTTCAAAACCTTATCTTTTTTAATATCTTGGTCCTGTATTACTTTTACTTTCTCTAGCCTTTTGTCAACATTTTGTGCACTTTTTGTAGTCCCAAGAAAAGAGACCATCTTCCTTCTCCCCCCTGTGATACTGGGGTCAGTGTTTATATAGTCCTCAGGATTGCCAACATCCTCACTGTGGGAGGTAGCCCCTGGTGGGTCAAATTCTTTAGTAAGGAGAGCCATTGAAACATCCATGCCTGATATCCTATTGCGCACTATATCTATATTGTGCAGGTCAGAGGCACCTGTGCTTAGGTCTTGCTCATGGTCTTCACCAGTGATGGTTTCAATGGTTTCCTGATGTTCTTGTTCTTCTTTGATCACATCATTGGGTTTATACATAGTTTCTGTTTTTTCAGTTTGCGATACCTCTGCAGTATCCATCACTGATAACTTCCCCACCACTTCCTTCTTTTCTTTGAGTGCCTCCTCTGTCACTTCATTATCTTTTCCACCATGTAGACTTCTTGGAGTTGAGTCTATTGCTCTTCCTTCAGTAGTTTTAGGCTCATTATCTATCATCTCTTCATTATCTGTCATCTGAATTACTGCAGACTTACAGGTTGTCAAAAAGAATCCACCAACATCCTCATTAGATGTATTCTCAAATGGGTCCACCTGTACCGTCTCTTTGCATTCATTATGATGGTTAGGAATATGTGACTGTCTGTTGCTCCCCATTTGAATAATACCCATATTACCAATAATGTTTTCTTTTTTATTAATTGATTGTGTTGAAATATAATCTGCATGGGTCACGTCTGATGCACCTTTGTCAATGTCCCTCTCTTCCAATACCACATGCAGGTCACTGGTATTATATTTCGGCTCAACTATTGTTTTCAACTCAGCCTCAAACGACTCCTGATTTCTCATGTCAACTTCTGTGTTAAAGTTGCCTTCCTTTGTTTTATCTTTGTTGTGTGTTCCTCCCTCTTGTTTCCTACCGTGTTTCATCCTGCGAGTGGAACCCATCTTTCTCCTCTTCCCTGTGGATTTTATATGAGAAATTTCATCAAAATCTTTCTTCTGATAGGGTCTGTCGAATATCCCTTGTTGGCTTTGATGTACATCAGTTGCATCTGCATCACTTTGCTCAGACACATGCACAACCAGCTCTGGGAATTCTTTTTTGAGATCTTCCTTGTGACAAATGTCAAATGCAGCCAATGTGTCAGAGAGAACATTTTTATTTTGTGCAGCAGGAAGCAATTCACTGTATGAGATCTCACGTGAAGTGTTCATTTCTTGGGCTGTGTGGTCCGTCTTTGCAGGATCTCCAAATTGCTCTCCAACTTCATCTTTTTCAACTACTTGTATATCCACTGAGCCCTCTGCTTCTGTGTCATATTTTTCTGTAATTTCTGTTAAGTCTATTTTTGTGAAATTTCCCACAGTTTCTATCACTTTATTTGTCTGTTTCATATGAATTTCTTGTCTTGTTGCTTCTTTGTCACAATATATAGCTTCCATGTTTTGGTTGAATGTTACGTTTGACTGGCTGTTGCACTCAGCCTTAAAATCTATAGACATCTCAAGCTCACTTGTCTCTCCTCCACACACTACTTTTTCCACATCAACATCTTCATGATTGTCATTGTCTTTGTGTTGTTTTAGTGCCTCACCTGCCATTATTTGTTTTGGTTTATCTTGAAAAGTCATACAAGTTGATGCCATCTTTCTTCTCTTCCCAGTGGAATCGGATGTGTGAGTATGCTCACTAGCACACAAACAACTATCTGATTGCAGAGTTTGTAAAGAGGATTCATTGTCTTCAATTTCACATTGGAGTCTCTCCCTCTCCTGATGATCTATATCTTCAGCAGTGGATTTCATATCATCCCGGACTTGGCCTTCATTCGCATATACTTGACCTGGTGCAGTGTCTACTCTTTCTATTTTGTTGATCCTTGGTTCTCCGGAATCATACACATAATCATCCTCATTTCTCTGGTTTAAAACTTCCAAATGGCTTTGCTTTGTAGGATGCCCATCCAGTTTGTTGTCAGGAATTGAAACTTCTTGCTTGTTTGCAGAATCATTAACACTTTTCACAATCAACTGCGATTGGTATGTGTTTCCGATTTCAACACTGACATCTATCAAATTTCTTGTTGCATCATGTATCACACATCCAGAGGAGTTCAGAATCGGGAGATGTATTTGTGTTGGCTTAGCCTCCTGTTCATACACTTTATTTACAGCATCCTCTGACTGGTGTAGTTGGGCAAAAGAATTAGCACCTATTTGAGATAATTTGAAATGCTGATTTAGTCTACAATCTGTAAGCAACTCCTCTGTGGGTAATGTGAATCTTGCTTGCTCAACAATACATTCAAGTTCAGTAGGTTCTACTGGGGCGCTTTCTTCTGTGATTATCACTGGTTTGATAGGAGACTCTGTGTCTTCTGCTTTTGTGTGTGACTCACTCACCAAATAGTTAGCCTGTACATTTCCACATTGTCTCAACAATTCCATTGCCTCGTCTCTTTCCTTGTTTTCTTTATCCATTACAGAATGCACAATTGGAAGTTCATCTGGCATCTCCCTGGAATTTGATTGGACAATCAGCTGCCGATCAGCTGGAACTGAATCTAAAATTAAACTAGACAACTCAGAGATGCCAACAAGATGTGCATTGCTTTTGACATGATCACTGACTTCCTCACTCTGAAAAGTGTGAAATATGTCCATTCCTTCGAGCATAATTTCTGCCGATTTGCAAAAATCAGACACCTCCAGTTCATTGTCATTCTCTCTTTCATGACCATCTACTACTACATTTTCACTTTTGGTAATTAAACTTTCAAGGAAAGCCTCTGGACAATTTGTTGCAGTGGGGTTCTGAAACTCAAAAGAATGATCAGGAACACTGGATGAATACATAGAGCTGTCATGCCTCAGAGACATGTCATGCTCACTCCCTTGACTAAATTCTTCCTGCTTCATTTCCTCTCTTGCTAGTATTGACATTTTCCTCGTTGGTTCATCTTGGATAGTTTGCTCATCAAGCATTATCTCCCTTTGTCTCACAATCCTATTTTCACTCAACTCTCTACTTTCCTCTCTGAAAGATTCATTTTTCTCTGTCAACATCATATTTTCTGTGCTCCTATGTTCATTACACTTACTTTCAGGATTTGTCTCCTCTCCTTGATTTTCAGAATGGCTGAATTGTATATATGAGAGGTCTGGCTCTACAAAGTCCTGTGATTGGTAGGAGGCTGACTCCATTTCAGTGGTACCAGGAAGCAATTCACTGCTTTTGTTAAAGAGAGCTTCATTACTTGTGGCTTTTTCTACAACTTCCTCTCTAGTTTCATGGTATGATTCAGCTATGGAGTCCTTGAAATGTTGTCTTCCTTTAATTCTACGGCTAGACCCAAGTTTTCTTCTATTCACTGTGACTTCTGATGAATCCAGATGTTGGCTTCCAGATTCAGTATTTTCTTCTGTCATGTGGTCTTGTGCTACAGAGGGACTGTCAGTTTTGTGAAACACATCAGCCTCAGATTTTTCACTTTGGTTTGATACCCGGCGGCGTGATGAACCAATTCTTAATTTTCTTGTTCTTTGACCTGACATGGCTCTTATTCTTCCCTCCTAAAGCATGAGATGTTGAATCAAACATGTGAAATCATCAGTACATCAAGTTGAAATGTGCCGTCCACCGATATATACAGGTGCATCTCAAAAAATTAGAATATCGTGGAAAAGGTCATTTTTCCCCGTAATTTAATTGAAAAAGTGAAACATTCATATTCATTACACAAAGTGAAATATTTCAAGCCTTTTTTTGTTTTGATCTTGATTACGGCGTA
>OMLI01099204.1:0-17107 GCA_900302605.1 Rondeletia loricata
CCGTCGGCACGTAAGCGGGTGTCGTTCGGATACGTTCGGATACGTCTGCGTGGCTGTGTTCTGTTATACTTGAACGTAACGTTAACATATCCACTAGGAGGCAGTGTCACGTTTAGTAAACCACAATGTACGGGAAACATAGAAGAAATCCGGACGCGGAAATCCGGTTTCACCCCCGGTGAAATTGTAAACAAACCAATTCATCCGTAAAACAAAGAAATGACATTGTTGCATGTCTGAACAGAAACGGTCTGATTGCCATCTATTCATATTGTGATTGGGGATCGTTTACCAGCCTATACATCATCTCATTCATACGATGGTTACCACCGCTCGCACCTTCAACGACCGGCAATAGATACTCGGGCATGCTTTTGGAACAGTATCGTCATATGAATGGCCGGATGACTCCAGTCTAAAATAAAAGAAAGCACATGGCTACAATAACCTAAAACAAACAGCTCCAGCAATCCCCTTGTCCTACTTCCTGTCGGGAATTCAACCAGTCCGCTTGTTTTACGCGTAGGGTCGCTTACGCGTTGTTGAGATTTGGGAGGTGTGCACGTAGGCTCCTCTGCGAGCCTATGCGACCTACGGTTACCCATAATACCCTTCACTGCGTAGCTACGCAGATACGTTTACGTGTACCTCCGCAGAAGCATAAATCCAGCTTAATACCAATCAAAATAACTGATTTTAACATAAGTGCACCATGCCCAGGGAGAAGGGGAATGATTTGGGATTGACCATTGATACGCAATGAGTTTCCTTTCACGTGATCTGTGGGCCTACGCCTCTAAATGATGCACTATTTACAGTTAACATATTATCTGATCTAAAAACAGCAATATAACACACTGATTGAAATGTTGATAAAATCTAGCCTATTGGAGAATGAAAATTTGAGAGAAGAAAACCCCCTTAGAAATTACTTTAATTAGCTTCACAAAGCTGGTATTGGCAGGGCCACCATTCAGTAACCATTTTTATCCAAGGCTATTGCACAAAAACATGGTGTAAGGAAGATGAGTCAGGTTTTATTTATTATTTTTATATTTTAGCTATAATTTTCATTGAACATCAGCACACATGATGTTGAAGAAGAGAAACCGTTACTATGCGTCTTCATCAGCTGATGTGAATTTATTTTACAGTAGCCAATCAGGAGCGCGCATCTGACGCTCATGCCACACACGCACATACTATATGTGTTGCTCCAAGCTCCGAGGGGATTTTCTACAATCATGGACATTTTTGGACGGGACAGTACAGGATTGCTTTTCTTTTTCAGGATTCGGGCAGGACAGGACAATTTTTGACATGACAGGACAGTACAGGAGTACATTTTCAGTCCCGTATCATACTCTAGTGCAGAATCAGATGACAGGTCTGGATTGTGCTTTCTTGCGAGAAAATGAATATTTCTCGATTTCCTGGCTGTATGGTCTGGAAGCCATTAGGCCTTCTACTGACATAATCAGTGGACAGCAGCTTGGATCAAGTTAAGAGATAAATACAAGAAAGTTGATCTTTCTGGTGAAGTAGAGATTACATTGTCTCAAGTGCTTTAAATGTTACACCTCCTATTCACGCGGATTAGTAGGCTACTAGCCTTTGTAATAATCATGCTGCCGAAGCTTGACAATGGAGATTACTGGGAGATATCTGTGTCACGTTGTGTATTTTGTGAAATTAACCTATTTTTAAAGCCTTGACATTTTTAGCCAAGGGGCACACTAAAAAGCAAAGACTAAGCATTTTGTAAACGGTATCTTCGTGTTTGCACGTCAAAATACACTAAGATATGAAGTGCAAAAGACGACAGAGGTAGCCTAATCGGAACGCCTAACCATAAATAATGGCAGTGCGTCCGTCACCCCCCCCCTGTGGGGCTGCAACAGAGAAGAGTGTCCTATCACCACTAAATGAGATGCTTTACATTTACCCTATTTGACCAAATGAAATTCTGGTGCAGGTATGGTCATTGGCGGGATATCTTCAGGAAATAATGAATAGAAACATAAAAGCGAAATACAAACTGTCTCCTAAACATCAGTGAGCGAGTGCTCCGTCCAGAGAAAGCTGGACTCAGCAACAATGGCTGAACCTCTTCACCACCTCCACCCCCACCAGACACTGAGAAGAAAACATTTAAAGCTCTATGTGATAACTTGGCACGTCAGCGGCTACTCTGGTCAGAATTTGCAACTGCACTCTGTTGATTTTACTGCCGTCGCACTTTTAATGACGTCAGACAACAAACAAGCGTGTGCTGCTGTGTCCAGCTGGATCAGTGTGTGAAAACAAGCGGAATGGTAACAACGTTATTTTTTTATCATTTGTGTACTGTATACAGTGTTTCCCACAGGTTGACAATTTACTTGTGGCAGTGGTTGTCGGTGGCTTAATTTCTATAGGATGAATTACTTGTCTTACCTACAGTGACAGCAGTGTGTCCAGTGGAATCCAATGGTAAACTGGCAATATGCCAGTATCTGCACTGCACTCATGTTAACTCTATCTGAGTGTTGAGCAGTTTTACACATCTCAGATTAAATGTTTTACTTTTTACTAACACATGCGACTTTGGAGCAAATTGAGGCGGCAGTGGCTCAGGAGGTAGAGTCCTCGCCCAGCAACCTAAAGGTTGGTGGTTCGAGTCCACCTCCTCCTGGGAAAAAAATCTGTCGTAGTGTCCTTGAGCAAGACACCTAACTCTAATTGGTCCCGTTGAGCAGGTTGGCGCCTTGCATGGTTGCCTCCGCCAACGGTGTATGAATGCGTGTGTGAATGGGTGAATGTGAGGCAAATTGTAAAGCGCTTTGGATAAAAGCGCTAAATAAATGCAGTCCATTTACCATTGTAGAATTTTAAGTTTCACTTTAGTTTTCACAACGGAAGGCTCTGTCAGCTCTGTCGGATTGAGTACAGTGCTGCTGCTATACTGGTCTGTGCATCGCCAAATGACAGACATGACTTGATGCGCACATTAGAGATCGATTTAGATCAACATTGACCAACTTTAGATTTTGGCGCTGCGCCACAGATGAGCCTATGTATGGGAAACACTTATATAATACCGTTGCAGCAGAGCTCGCTTGAGCAGCTTCGTCCATGCGATGGTAGTTAGCATTAGCGTCTACTAACATAGTACCCGGATGTTACGTAAAACGCATCACTTCCCACGTGACACTACTATTTCCCGCCAGTATACTATCCAGTACACCGCTGCTCAGAATTGACTGTTCCAGAGGGTCTCATGTTACGTTGATGGTTTCGTTGGAGCTTGGAAAGGCCGACTCCAACACTAATAGCAATTAAAAGTGAATGTTTAACCACAAAAAAGTTATCACATAGAGCTTTAAGTCAGAGGAGTGCTCAGTTTACTGACGTCACATTATATGATTTCTGGTTCTGGGTATTGAAGCCCTCGAAATTCAAAGTTACCTCTGACTGCCATTTGCTGCCGCCAAAGTGCAAAGTTGCCTAGTGCAGCTTCAAAGAGCGAATCAGCACTAAATCACATAAGGCAGAAAATTGTTGTTGCACTTCTCTCTATGGGTTGAAACTTTCAAGCATGTTGCACTTCTGGCCACACCCCAATCAGTGATGCAAAGCAGGTGTTTTGCCTTTGACAGCTGATGCAAAATACCAAAATACATCACTAATTGGGGGCAGAGTCAGAGTGCCCTGCTCCCTTCTCAAAGCGTGCCCTGAATGCTTTAAGAGTATGCTGCTGTAAACATCTTAACAAGAATACAGTGCTCTTAATTGATTAATGATCCAGTTTGGTGCCAGAGTACACCAGTGCATGGAGTGCCAATTTACAAACTCACCCAACATTTAGATCCTTTGCATAGAAATTGCTGCTACAAACAAAAGTATTGATGTCAATCCAGGAAGGCTCCAGCTAGTGTGTATGCAAATGGAGAACAGGGCAAGTAAAAATAACTGTGAAAGACACACAGAGGCCCTATCTTCTTCCACAAACTCTCTTCAGCCTCATCCTGACGTGTGATTTGGCTGGCTTGGATTGCGCGTGGCAACCTCATCCATCTTTATCGCTACTCCAGGAAGCACATGGGTGATGGGCGAGGATGACAGGTGCAATAGAGCTGCCGGCTTTATCTATTGGTATGTCTTCTCAGCTTCACCCTCAGAGAGCTTTGAAGGGCAACTTCCAAAGACTGATAGCAGAGAGATGAATGCAGGGATGGGCCCGAGGCTGTTCCCCTCCTACACTATTACTCCATTCCAAATCTCTACTTCACTTATAGTATTCATGTACAGGGCCGCTGTTCCATTGATGCCTCTCTAGCGGCCATGCTGAGGAAAAGCCTATTCAGTATGACTTTGCAGGTAGACATACAAACAAGCCCAGATACATTTTTAACCACAGGGAAATAAAGGAGAGGCTCTCAAACAGTCCATATTTACAATGGAGTGTTTTGTTTTAGTGTGCTGCACAGCACCCACAGCATCCTGCAGGAAACACGTTGGTTTATTTATCAGCAGAAAAACGTTAAATTGAGAGAAACAGGATTTCATGACAACTCTTCATTTTGAATTACTAAAATGGTTTGCCCCCTTCTTTCTTATGTTCTAACATGCACATTTTCCTTTAAAAAAAAATTCTTTCAACCTTTCTTTTTTTTCACTTATTGTTAACATGCACACACGCACACACAATTGGCTAAATTCATCATCCATGTTCCAGCTCGTTGAGGTCATCAAACAAGCAAATATTGATGAAACATAAAGGACCACCCACCCAACCCACATCCCACTCTCATACAAAACCCAGAGAGTAAAGTAAGACAATGCACTGGAGCTATTAAGATATGCAGTTTAATTATGAATCGGTAATGTGTGGGCGTAATAAGCATGGCTAGTACAATGGCTTTTTGCACAATATGTGCTGCAGTTTATAAATTAGCAACGGTTTAAAAAGAAAAGGAGAAACACACTACAGTACGCTTTAATTATGAAGCAATAATTACATTATATTGCAGTGAGTCTCATGTTGGCATTCCAATGGCCTACACTATGAAAACAGAAGTCTGATCCAGATCCATGCACAGGCCTACAGAGCTGTAGCCCCAGGGTCCAAACAGGCGGTCAACACTAAGAACGAGTTTAATTTCAAAACAAAATAACAAAATCCAACATTTGGGAAAAAAAATACTAATTGCAAAATGATAACTGGCATGAAAGGCAAACTTTCAACATATTTTGGAGGATACGAAGCTTCTGTGTTTCTTTAAATAACAAAAACTAAACATCAGATCAACAGATAGGAGACTGGACAGGACCAAGGCAATCTGTAGAAAAGCCATTATTCTATTTGTCTGGTCATAATTGTAATTTAAAAACTGCACCCAACATGTTTTGGCCCCATGGCCTTGCTCAGGGTGTAGAAGCCCTATAAACATCAGGTTACTTTATTTCTTATTTTTGCTCGAGTTTGGAATTAAACCTTTCCAATAAGTGGTCCAGCCACATTTGATTATTTACAATAACTGACACAAACAGACAAGCAACACAACATTCCCACATGCACACGTGTGCACGCACGCACACACACGCACAGACAGTAATATATTCCCAACATTGAACAGTTATGAGCAGAGTCACTATTTGTGCTGTTCCACCTGTACTGTAAAGGGTTTGGCCTGGATGTTGCAAGGTAGCTTGAAAGGGACAAATGCACAGTATTGATGGTTCAATAACTTGCGATATTTACATGCTAGTGGCCTATTAAGAAATTCAATGGGTTACATTTTCTGAACCATTTCCAGGAGGATATCTATATGCTTGTCAGCCAGAATTAATGTGCAAATGAAGCTTTGTGAAGTTGCCGTAGGCTCCTTCACAGGTCTACTGCACAATGCTGTAACCCATCACTCCTCTTATCACAGCCACCCTATGGCAGTTTTAGTGGTGAAAAAGATTTAGGCTGTGTCAAAATCAATTTCCTTTTCCTACTTTGATAAACAAAGTTAAACATGGAAGGCAGCTTGCTTATGATATTCCACAACTGGACATTTTGATAGAAAGGTTTGTGTATTCATAATGATGTTGTAAACTACAAACGGTTCTGAATGGCTGGGCTTTCAAATGGTTATTATTAGAGAATGAGAAAGATTATGTGGAACGTATTGTAGCCGTTTCACTCTCAAGTCCTTGTTGAAAATTAATACCACAGCTGATAGTCGAGAGATTCAGTGTTGAGCAAACCAACTCTAAACAGTTTAGATTGTAATAGTTACATTTAGAGGGATATTATATAAACCTATCCTACAAAAGTAGCCTCTTACAAGTAGAGTGAGGTAAGCATATTTATCTATGGCAAGAGATCAACTTTAGTCTGCAACAAGCGAATAAAAGACCTCGGCAGCAAAGCCAGAGAAAGCTTGGCAGTTTCCAAGACGTTCAGTTCTCTGGACAGAATTTGTCATCATTTGTCTTCCATGCTTTAGTGAGACATCCATTCCTGTCAAAACTGTGAACAACTGGAAAACAAAGCTCGCAGGCCATGATAAGCTGTCAGCCATGGTCATCTAATAGGTAGTGCGCTGTTTGAGCCTACTGTAGAGAGAATTCATCGGCCCTGTTGCGAATTGAAACAAGCATTTAGGCAGAACATTTGGGCAGCAATTAGTCATAGAACGTCAAAGAAAGGTGCAGCTAAACACGGCAGGGAGACATGTTTATGTGTGAGAATCCCCAGATAGTTGGAAACCTGCTGGTTGTTACAAAAAGAGACACTAGCATGCACAGGCTGGGGAGCGTATGAGACTGTACACAGACTGCCAAAACCATGACAACTCCAGTTTGAATGGTGACCTCTTGAGAGGCTTGAGTCCTGAGGAAAGTACAACTTCCCTGCAAAGTTTTCTCATTTTCAAAACGTGCAGGTTTTGTTGCGGAGCGTCATCTCCTGCCTGCTTTCTTTGCCCTTTATGGAATTATGAGCGGTAAAACAATTCCATCAGTAATTCAATTTTCCTCTTCGCAAACTGCATATTGCTCATTAAATATTAACCGACAGGCCTGAGCTTCCTTGTATTTTGATGATTATTTATATAGTTATTTATGGCTGACAGGTTAAGACAAACCGTCTGCAGAATGCCAATAAGAGGATTTCATTTGATGCAAATTGAAAAGTAGAATAACAACTAATTAGAGGTTTTCTGTTTCATAATTACTTTACAATTTACCTGAAATGTGCGACTCCTGGCTCTGAGTGATATCTTGGCCTGTATTATGCTGTTCCTCCAGCTGACGACAGGAATAGGTAGGAATTAACAATATGGAGTCAGAGCGCTCTGCTTCTGTAAAGGGTGTTTCATTAGACTGTGGAAGAGTCACTGACTGCAGTGTTGGCATCATTGCCTTTTTCCCCTGCAGTCCCTGGGCACCAAGGTTGGCTCTGATGGTAATATTGTGCCACAAGGCATGTTTACTGGCAAGATTTGATTATCAATAAGCCAGCTATTCAGAATGTACTTGCTATAACGAGACAAGCTCTGACTAGCACCAATGCACCAGGCTAGTGAATTATGAAAACCATTGATGGATGAAATATGAACATCAATCTTGTTCAGCTCCTGTCCGCTGCATAAATTACTTTTAAAGTTCAGTGCCATGTTTGCAGACATGTGCTTCAGACTATGCACTTGCCTCCCCGCTTTCACCAAGTTATCTGCTGAGTGAAAGAAAAGTCGTCTGTGAAAATCAAAGTGAACTACAATGAGAACAACAGGAATATGGCTTCCAAGGGACACGGACATGAACTTCTGTGAAAGGTATCTGGATTGATGAAAGGTTCGTTCTATTGATGGGGAAAAAAAAATTTGCACTGAGCATACGAGGCATGAAGGTAGTGGAAAGTTACGTTGATTCTCTAATGATTTGTCTTATTGTAAATCAATAAAAATAAGATAGAGTACTTTGAAAATGCTCCTGGGTGATAAAGCGTCTGCTGTTCAGTCTGACAGTTCATGGTCTGTTGGGTTTCTCTGAAGTAATTCTGGTGCATGGCAGGGACATTTCTCAAGTTTTACAGGTAATGAAAGGAGTTGTATTTTCCATGGTACACGCCTCTCTTGCCCGGAGTTCCCATAAATAATATTCTCCAACAACAAGAGAAAAAAGAGCAAGGTGGTGTTTGACATTTTCTCCTACGTGCTCAGGAATGGATTAGATCTATAGACGTTCTCTATTAAGATGCTACTGTCTTCGTAACTCAAAATCCATGGTTTCTAATGTGGGTCTTATCCCCTATCTTTATAAATTACATAATATAGTATTATGTGGACAGGATGTCTTGGATTACACTAGTGTGTATGTTAGTCTGAAGTCCTCCTGAATCCTGTGTGAATAGTCTTAAAATGCAAATAATGTGTTCTGTGCATGAAAAGTGAGAGAAATGCGTTTCCCCACCAGGAAAGGATTACATGGAGGAGGCACGGCTAGAAAGAGGAAGTAGTTTTACATTGAAATAGCACGGTAGAACTCTTTGCTAGTCACCAAATTGTCTTAGTTGCCTAACCTTAACCAAAGTTGTTTTGCTTGCCTAAACTTCACCGTTAGCTAACCTTTTTACGTGACAATCATATGAAAATGGCGTGTTGAATTCATGCTAATGTCACATAATCCAATTTGACGTGGAGGAACGTAATCATAACATGTAATGTGTTTCAGAGTTTGTGCTCATTTTGTGACATTTTGTGGGACCGTGTTGGAATTGGTGATACTTACACATTCACAGTAGATTACCATACTGTCCTAATTTGGAAAATATCTCCGCCTTTATACAATTTGTGTGTGTGTGTGTCTGTGTATTGGGAGCATATTAGGAACTGCCTGAAACAGATATCGTATTGGCATGCATCGTTGAATGGCAGGGGGAGTTAACGGCACACCATCTGGCCAAACTTTGTCTATCTAGTCTCCATTTCTAGTTCTGGTGCATGAGTAGTGTTTATATCATTTGCCAATACAATGGGCCGATACTGGCCTTTTATTAAATAGCAAATATCGGCCACCCACCTCTGATATGATGGAGGTTCCTCCCTGACCACAGCTACATAAAAACAGTCTGTAAAAACTGCAATGAAATGTTATTTTCTTTGCACAATTCATTCATCAACCACCCTGCGTTCCTTCTACATAGAGGTTGCATGTTTCAATTGCTGAGTGTTCAATGGCATTAAAATGGTCAGGACTGGTGACTTTTGACTAATCAGTACCTCTTTAGGTGGATTGAGTTCTGGCAACCATGTGATTGTGATTGTCTGATCAAATGAGAAAACAAAGTCACCGCTGATTACCATGATTTGGCCTGACCGCCTCATCTCTTCCATCTGCTCCTAACAAGTTCAGGTAAAGGGGAACTCGGTCAAACTAACTGAGTTTCTGCTGTTTGGTCTGATATGAAAAAGGTCTGCTAGAGAGCAACTAAAGTGCCACTTATTCTTCCTGTCTCTATTATACTGAAATAACCCCCCTGACAGGATCACAGTAATCTGATAACAGAAATTGGTAGCTGCACCCATCTATTGTGAGTTGCTGACAGATATGGGTGTTTGTTACAGTTATTGAAAAACAAACTCACAGAAATCAGATTAGAGATACTTTTGAGATTATGGAATAATATGTTTGATTACTCAGAAACAAGTTGAAATTGAACTTGGCCATTTTGACTAGGATTAGTAAAATTAATTTTTACACATGTTGAAATAATGATTAATACCAATTCTATCCAATTTACAGGCTGTAATTCAGTTCAGATTATTTTAGGGCCACGTATAAAAAAATATTTGCAAGCAAACAAATGACAAATGGATTACATTACTGCTTACAGTTCTAAGCAGGTAATCAGTAATGTGGGATGGATTGGAAAGTAACATTCCCTTTCATGCGCCCTGATGTTTGGACCGAATTATCTAAAAAAACAAAACACATATCACTATGGTCTTCTGACTCTGAAAGCATGGCTTTTGGTCTCCGTAATGCCATATATCTCAGTACAGCGTGAGTAAACATGGAGGCTTGGGCACTCAGTCTGATCAATAATTCCTTGAGCCCCAGATTCCACACTGATAAGGCACTTTGATGTGGACTGAAGTGCAGGAGAGAGAGGCCATCCAGGGGGAGAAAATGCAAGGAAAAGAGGCTTCATTATTTCAGACAGCTGTCAGTGGTTAGTATTCAATTAGCTCTAATACGGTTTCAGTTTGGAAAACAAAGCAACAGCATGGAAGAAATAGATAATAAATAGTAAAAAAGGATCCACAGTGCGAACAAATCAGACCAGAATGCACAGTAGACGGTCTGTGTAACATGGCAATCAGCTGAAGGGGAGCAAAACCTGAATATCGCTGATGCCAACAGACCATTCTAAGTGTACTGACATTTTGGGGGGTTTTGTTGTTTTGAGACATGAATTATATATTGAGACCCGCTACAGAAAATTTCAAAACATGAAAGTTTAACACCACTATAAACACTTGAGAGCTCTGATCTGTAAAAATGCTGACATGTTTTGTGTACACTTATCTGTATTGACAGTGCCTGTACATCCCACTGGAAAGAGCACTAGCCTGTTGGAGTCTCTATTTTTCATGTTACTGAGCTAAATCATCTGATAATAGTTCACTAACGCTCTATGTAAGGTGAGTGCAGGTGTAACTTTTGCTAATTAACTCTGTGATGAATAGATATTCAAAACATGATTAGATTATTAGTTTTCAAATGGGGTTAATCTTATTTCATAGGGTTGGCAATTAATTGAAAAGCAACTAAAACTTGAAGTAATTCAGATATTGCAAGTAACATGAGCTTTATTTGCCTCTACTAAGACTTCTTATTTGAATTAAGTGTCATCAATGATTGCTGACACTAAAACAATTTAACTCAAGTGAGTAAAGAGGGCAATAATTTTACAAACTAGATTTTTTCTGTTATTGGAATTTTATATTTTTGTGTAAATTTCCATTCCACTTTGATGAAAGAAAGAGTACTTTTACTGTTTGTATGCGCAAAAAGTCAAGGGGGGTGAATACACATTTTAGATCCACTGTATGTTTTCTGAACCTATAAAGGAGTTGCCTTTCACTGTCCCCATCTCTCTCTACCAATCGCTCTAAAGCACTACTCTTCCTGATTAGTATTCATTGGTGGTGCAGCTGCTAGCATTCATTTCATGTAAGTTCTGCTCTGCACCCCTGATCCAAATGACTTTCAATCTCTTTGTTCTAGGCAGCGGTCCAGGCCAGAGGGCCGGAGAGTGATGCATTACGGTAGTTTATTAATGTGATATGCTGCACAACCACCGACGACATTCATATTTCTGCCCTGCCACCTCTGTGCCGATCCAGGAAAAGGAGGACTCTTTCAAGTCATGCTGGTTTCTCCATCATTAGAAGGATTTACCTCTCACCATAAAAACTGTGCTCACCACCATCAAATCACCCTTTGAAATACAATGAGACTCAACAGAACAGATTTCTTGCTATATTTCTCACAAACGGTGTTAAAAACAAAATTAATCGATGAATGGCAGCATTAAGTCCCTTAAATTGATTCTGAAAATGAAAGCTCTATGTGATTACGTTTTTGTGGTAAAACATTCACTTTTAATTGCTATTAGTGTTGGAGTTGGCCTTTCCAAGCTCCAACGAAACCATCAACTGCATTGATGCATGATACCCTCTGGAACAGCCAGTTCTGAGCAGCGGTGTACTGGATAGTACACTGGCGGGAAATAGTAGTGTCGCACGGGAAGTGATGCGTTTTACGTAATATCCGGGTACTATGTTAGTAGACGCTAATGCCAACTACCATCGCCACCATGGACGAAGCTGCTCAAGCGAGCCCTGCTGCAACGTTATACAGTGTTTCCCATACATAGGCTCATCTGTGGTGCAGCGCCACAAAATCAAAAGTTGGTCAATGTATAGAAATTCATCTAAATCTAATGTGCCTAACATGCACATCAAGTCATGTCTGTCATTTGTCGATGCGCAGACCAGTATATACCAGTAGCCTTGTACTCAATCTGACAGAGCCTCCCGTTGTGAAAACGAAAGTGAAACTTAAAATTCTACAATTTGCACCAAACTCGCATGTGTTAGTAACGGTATTTTAAACATTAACACTTTTTAATCTGAGATGCGTAAAACTGCTCAACACTCAGATAGAGTTAACATGAGTGCAGTGCAAAGACTGGCATATTGTCCGTTTACCATTGGATTCCACGGGACACACTGCTGTCACTGTAGGAAAAGACAAGTACTTAATCCTGTTGAAATTAAATTACCAACCTGTGATGCTTTATACCAAAGGATACCAAAGGGACGATAGAGGCTAAAGATCTAACGTTGTGAGTTCAGCTTTCTCTGGACAGACACTCGCTTGCTGCTGTTGAGGAGACAGTTTGTATTTCACTCTTAAGTTTCAATTTGTCACTACCTGTGGGCAGAGAAGTGTCCATACCTGACACTAGAATTTCATTTAGGTAAATGGAGCAAAACAACAGCATCTCAATTAGTGTGGATGGGACACTCTTCTCTGCTGATTTAGGCTGATTAGACGGGTGTATTTTTACATAAATGGCTTGAAATTAATAGAATATAAACAAGTCTATTGCTTATCAAGGAGTTTTGCCATCAGATTGATAAAACATGAACATTTTCTCCTGGAGGTGGGCCATATTTTGATTATTCTGTTGGAGTAAGCTTATTAGAAATCAAGAGGCATGATGGGGTGGTTAACTCCAGCAGTGGCCATTAATGGGCTGGAGATGTTCAATTAGCAGTGAAATTCACACATGTGGTGTGAATGTGTCACAGTTCGTGATGTCCAAGGAGGTACAAGGTCCAGGGCATCTGTTGAATCCTGCAGCACATGCCAGGTAAGCAGCATGTGGACATCTGTTCATCGTGGTGCTCCAAATGAACAATATCTCCTTCCCACTTAACATGAATGACAAGTAGTTAGAACAGGACCCTCTAATCACTGTGACTGAATATTTTATTATCTGCCATGTTTTCTTTTTTTTTCTGGCTCCACATATGCAGGCACACTCCCACTCCAAAACACACATGCACACACACTCCACTGATCACATCATGCTTGAATGTAGGCACAAGGCAGTGCAACCCCCAGATAGAACTGGGCTAGAGTACAGTATGTGGCTGCGAGTGCGATCCTCAGTGGAGGAAACCTAGATACACCAGTGATAACCTGTATATCAAGCTCTCAATCTGCCATGCGCTGAAGGGGGGAAATAAATAGCCTTCATCTTAGTGAAAGTGTGCTCTCCATATCCACAAAGTGGTAAATCTTGCCCATTGTGAAAGTGGGCCATACTAAAGCACTGAGGGAAAAGAAAAAACGACAAGGGCACTGGAGTAGGCCCACAAAGAAGGAGGAAAAAAGCACTATAGGGTCCCTCCATCATTAAGTTTCAGTTACACAATCTGCATTATTCAGATTCTCCCCTGGGCCATCCCAGTTGGATGACCTTCCCCTTGCAGTGCCACGTTGAGATTACGTGTTGACAAGCAATCAATGGAAATTGGCCCAAGTCTGCAAATGTCATTTTTGTCCTCATCTTTCTGAGCTGGTGGTTTTCTCTTCATGCCCTCACCCTGAAAGGAGTCAGTCAGCCAGACCAATTCAGAAGCGTCCCATAATTATAGACTTGTCAGTACTGATTTTCATCAACAACTGTGCGTGTGATGATCCGGCAGGAATGTTAATGACTCCCCGATTGGAGTTAATCTGCTACAGGCGCCACAGTGGCCGGCTCAGCATTCCCCCACAGTGCGCTGCATGGCTGTCAAATGCACACACTTGTGCAGTACACTGGGAGAGTGCCAGTGGACAATAAGGAGTTACAAGACATGACTTTCCAGTTCTACCCCCGGGTTTCATAAAAGAAAATGCTTTCCCGGCAAAACGTTTTATTTTTTAGTCGAAGTTTATGTCCACTTGCGTCACTACTCTTGACTCCAGGTACAATCCCTTCACTTAATTAGGAGAGCTATTTCTTCTTCAGACAGGCCTCCCACAGGGTCATGGACTCAAAGAAATTCTTCAGCTAATGGGATATGGTGAGCACTTTGTTCATTTTAATGTGCCTCGTCTGGGAAATCTTTTGACACTTTGAGAAGAGATTCTGTAAAAGAGAGGTCAAAGAAAATGTGAAAAGTCCTCGACACAGCATGGCATTGTGACCAAAACAGTCAACCTTAAAAGTCATTCCTTCCTGCTGGACACTATGCTAGCTTAATTAGCGGTGTGTCTCAACGTGTGTGTGTGTTTGGTGTTATTCATGCTAGTTGAAACGCCTTCTGATCGAAATGTCATTGTTCGGAGATGTGCCTCACCTTTAGCATTTCATTGCTAAATAAATCTTGGAGTCCTGTATACTGAAGTTGTAGTGTCCAGGTTCCCTATTTTTATTCTCGCCGCATTACACAAGCAGGTAAACCAACTTGATCTGCCAGCATGACAGAAGGCCGAGTCAATTCAAAAGCATGCTCTTCAATTAAACAGGACTGAGTTTAGCCAGCCTCTTCAATCTGGTAGACCTGCACGTGTTACATTCATCACAATAATCACAAAATTTTCTGTATATGCTGTCCTCATTGTTTGTCAGAGATAAGCAAGTTTGTGGCATTTTGAACAAAACATCTGAGTCACAAATCATCCTGACATTCATCAGTGAAACAGAGTCATGCAGATTAATTACCTTTGGAAGTATATAAGACTCAAACAGTGCCTCGTCTTGCCTAATGATAAAGCTAAAGCCTGCTTCTCTGCTCTCTCAGTCGTTGAAATTCCTTTGAAAAGAGAAATCCTAACTCGGCTTAATCAGGCTGGCTAGGCCGTTGTTCCACTAATGACTAGCACAGTGTGTGTTTGACGTGAGCATGGCGCCGAAGCCGAATCGGCAGCAGCCCGCTGCACACAGAGCCCCTATGCCAATGGCACTGACAGAATTCTAAGTAGGACACCAGGGCTATAGGAACAAGTTCCAGAAAACTAGTGTTGCAATTTTTTTGGTTTGACTTCTGCCAGCTCAAAGCAGGGATAAAGCAAGGGCGAGCAATGAATCACAATCTACAGTTTGTCCTTCACCTAATTTCTCGTCGCCACCAAGGCTCAGGTGATTTAACCTGTTGCACACACACCCTCATTTTGTGCTCAAAAGACTTCAGTCATCACTCATTGGTCTAGTTGAGCTGCACATGATGGAAGATACAGTAGTATATATTTTACAAAACACAGGAAGAATAATGAAGTATAATTACTATCAAAGCCAAATGTAACCTTGGCTGTTTTCTTGTCTACTGGGATTTTGGTATTGTAGGATATCGGTATTGAGGACAATTGCAGTTGGGAGTGTCTTGAAATTCCGATAGACCTTATAAGTCGAGTCGTCATATATGAAGTCAGCCTTGCCCAAATATGGAGTTACGGTTCCAAAGCGATTTCTCTATGGGGGAAATGAATAGGGTTTTCACAATCATTTTTACCTACGTATATTTGTCTCTCTAATGGCACTGGGTCCATTAATTTCTGTAACTTGGGCACATATTATTTGCGTCACCCACCGGCAGCGAGCTTCTGCTGAGTCTGTGCATTGCTTAGCAACGTTTAAGCATTCCACCATGATCTACAACTCCTCTAGTGTGTCAGAATGTCAGTTTCATTGGCTGATATATCAGCCTTTTTTAAAGGATGATCAAAAAAGTATTAAGAGGGGAAAAACCACCACAATTCTGGTCATGTCGAGCCATAGCCCATCACAGGGCCCGTCAAACTGTCAATCATCATGAAGCACTTTGGACACAGATGTCCAAACAACACTACTGGTCATAACGGAGAGAAAATACAAAATAGGATGTGCATGCACAAATAAAAGGTATGTTATTGTGCCAAGGAGGAATACAATGTATGTAAAAATTTATAATCTTCTTATATCATGACTGTCAACAACAAAAGGTTAATAGCTTTGTTGCCACTATGTGCAACACCACTTAGGGCCCCAAAAATCAGTGTGTCGAGCAGTGCAGCATAGAGTCAGGGCAAATAACATGGATGGTCAGAGCAAAAGGACAACAATGAGAAAGATATAACTATGATTTGAACAACAATTCAACAATGAGTTGAAGTGAATGAATGGAAGTACTTTTATTATCTTTTATATTTATTGATTTGAGTTCGGTTCTATAGTGCGCCTGATTTTCATTGTATGTCTGTACAATGACAATAAATAATCTTGAATCTTGATGATTTAAGAGAAATATGTAAAACGTGGAAATCAAAGATATGCAATTGAATTAGCAAAAGTAGTGGTGTAACTCTGGGAACCTGCTCAGTCTGCTGCTTAGATGTTGAGCGAGAGAGAGAGAGAGGGAGTCCCGCCACCAGCGGGTGACGCATATGATATGTGCCCAAGTGTTTAGCTTGTTGTTAGCAAAATTACTGCTTCGACTTGAAAACGGTTACAGAAATCAATGGACCCAGTGCCATTAGAGAGATAAATATACTTAGGTAAAAACGTCCAAGATTGAACCCAGCAAGCAATAGCCGTCATTTCAACGTCTGGGTTAGATATAGACCTGATTTAGCCCGGCTATGTGTAACCCACTTCTAGCCCAAATGATCTTGAAATTGGTTAGATGTAGTTTTTGCCACCACAGCTTGCGAGATGTATGATATTCCATCATGTAAGCAAAGTCAACAGTGATTACAAGGTGTTTGGTTTCATTTCTTTGACATGGTCTATGCGTAGCCACGATTTAGCTCCCAGTCAGACCGGCTCTTTGTAGCCCACTTCTAGTCAAAACTGTTTCATTGTAGTTTTTGCCTATGCAGCGTGTGAGATGGATAATATCCCATCATGTTTGCAATGTCAATAATAACTACAAGGTGTAAGTATCATTTCATTGACATGGTCTATCTGTAGCCACGATTTAGCTCTGAATTGGACTGGCTACGTGTAGTCTGCTTTTAGCCCATCCGGCGAAATCAAGGCTTGGTTATAGCCCTGATTTAGACCTGCGATGAGTATCCACTTCTAGCCAAC
>OMLI01099205.1:0-14429 GCA_900302605.1 Rondeletia loricata
CGATTACAATCACAACATCAGCCGTATTCTTCTCTCTCTCTCACACACACACACACACACACACACACACACACACACACACACACACACACACACACACACACACACACAGCTCACACGGGAACCCATCCATCCTCTCCAGGCAGTAAACACACCTCATTAAATTCCTCCTTGTCTCTTTTCTCCCTCTCCTCCATCATGTCCCCTCCTCCGTCGGCTCCTTTGCACCGGGGACAACAGCTTTTCTTTAACACAGCGACTGGAGATTAGCACCTGTTTTGCCATGCATGGAAGAACAGAGCAGAGCGCTCGTTCAATCACAGCTACACCGGCGTAGCCACCCATTACCCCGGCAAAACACGTGTTTCCCCGCCGTTTCCTCGTTGTGTGAGACTCATACGCCACCCGTGTCTGTTTCTGCCCCTAACAGCTACTCCACGACTCTGCGGAATACTTAGAGGAGAACAGCGACGCTCCGCCCAAACGGAAATCGCCATACATCCTGAAGAGGCAAGTGGCGCACACCGCTAAGTCCCGGAGGCCGTACATCCTAAAACGAAGTACATTTTACTGACGGCCTTCTCCGCGGAGGGAGCGGGGGCGTGTCGGAGGAACAGACCATATACATCCTGTGAATAAGTGACAGTGTTTCGTTTGGTTTCCGTGTAGCTGCGATGTTTTCTCCCGTTGTCGCTTTATCAAGTCAGACCTCTTGATTGTATGTCCAGCATTAAGGCCTGTCTGTACTCTGCTCCCTTCAAGCATGGGTCCTGTAAATAAAAGATCCCGAGCATCAAGCAAAATGTGCATCTTTGAGAGACTATATTTATTTACGATATGTGTTCACTGTTTGTTCGCTGTACGTTTATTTCCTGTCGGGATGTGATTAAAGGATACATATTTAAAATACATCAAACCAGTGTGATGTGACTGTCTTTTCTTTCAGCACAAGCTGCTTGGAGCGAAAGGGAGACGAAGCCTTTCCTGTACCCGATTTGTTTTATGCTCACCTTAGGGAGAAAGAGAGAGTTCTGTCTCCATTCCACCATAGAGGATTGAGAAAGATTTGAAATTCCACCTTGAAAGTGGAGGGCCATTTCATTTCTGTAATGGTTCTTTGATGAGAGGTGCTACTACTGCATTGACGCCACTGCACGAGTGTCTTGGCCTTCAGAAATGCTGTTTCATCTGCAAATCATTCAAAGTGCCTCGGTATCCTTCTTTGAAACTCAGTTCTTAACCCTGATAGCCAAAGAGCCTCGATTTAAGTGCAACGCCCAGAGGAGCGTCCCTTCAGCGCCCCAGAAAGTCGGCTGAGCGTGTACGCTCTTTTCCAGCAACGCCCTGCTTCACGTTCAAAGTGTTACACGTTCACACCTGGGAGCTGCCCAGTACAACCACAGTCTTCTACTGCCGGCCACTGAGCGGCTCGACTGGAGCAGCATGGGTAAAGTGCCTTGCTCAAAGGCGCCTTGACTTTAGTTGTTGAGGGAGGGGAGAGTTTTGCTCGTTCACTTAACAATGCAAGTAACTTAACATGAATGTGTTTCGTCCCACAGCAGACACATGCATATGTTTAATTAAGATGATACATCGTATCTGTGCAAATGTTCCTCCAAACAGCCCACTAATCTGACAAGGTGACGGGTGCCACTGGATTAACTACAAATAACTTATTTTGTTCTACTTACACTTGTCAGGACGCATTAAGTGATACGTCTGGATGCACAAAACATTTCCATGGGAAGTTAAGATTGGGAATTTCTGAAAATTTTCCCAATTTCAATAGAAAATGTTAATTTATTTGGAAAATATTCAATTCTAGGCAATTCTGGATCTTGCGGCATGTTTTGGTCAGGGAGAGGACAGTGAGGCCTTAGAGGAAGAAACCCAAACCAGAGGCTGAGCTTCAGTCTCCAGACTAAAGCTCTTCATTTTACGGGTTCATGTCTTTTTTGGAGGGGGATCACAGGGAATACATTATTCAACATTCCTGTTAGTTTTTTTTGTTCAATGAAAGAATCCCATGTAAAGAGTCAACTCATTTAATTAAAGTTCAACTCATAACTAAATTGTCGATTTTTGATTTCTATTAGAAGGGTTTGGATTTATGTCCGCGTATGATAAGGCAAAAGGTTTCTGTTTCTGTCTGCATTTGGTGTGGGAAATACAGCCTGTGCAAATAAGCCCCACAATTTCCAAGGTTAAGAAAACACCATAGGCAGCTTCCACCAATATTCCTCTCATGTTGGTGCATGAGCCTATCACAGGCAGCGGATGGCAGTGTTGTTCAACAAGTCTGATGGACTGGCTAACAGTGTGAAGGACTGCAGTGCATCATGGAGATGGAAGTCTCCCTTCAGGGGAAAAGAAACAAAACAGCTCAGTGGAGATACCTTAGAGGAGCAACACTGACAGAATAATACATAAAAAACGGAATAATAACTACATAAAGCAATCAATTGCATACAAAATCACCTACGGGTAACATCATACATCAGAAACCTATTTGATTTCTTTAGTCCAGTGTCATAAAAAAAAATAAAAAAATAAAATATATATATATATATAATAAACTGTTAATGACAATGGTTATATTCAATGACTGAGACTAAAGACTTTTTCAGATGCCCCTGTTTCTCTCTTTTTAAAGGTTGACTGAGCATGCATGCTCTTTTTCCAGCAACATCCTGCTTCACACTCATTCACTCTCACCTCAATTCCAGTGCAATAACTGTCTCCTACAGTTGGGTGTTAAGTGCCTTGCTCAAAGGAACCGTGGCAGTAGCATATTTTTCATTCTGGTTCCTCACCCAGTTTTCCCCCAACCAGTCCAGGTTTTGGACCAGCAACCTTCACAAGCACGCTGGCTTCTCCATCCTCCAGGCTCATGCCGCTCTTTGCATTCGGTCCACAAGTGTCCAGGCAATGTGAATTGGACACTAAGAGGATCTTATGCTCGTCTTCAGTGATCTGGAACCCGGGACATGGTGGTAAATAAAGAGGTGTGTGAGGCAGTTGGTGATCATCATGAGGCAAACAACCACCAATATAAACACAAATTTAATCTACTTTCAGAAAGAGCTCTTATGCTGTTTCCCTTAAAAGACAAATGATGCCACTGAAAAGCTAATTGTAATTTGGAGCTGTTTGATGTTTCTATTTAGCCTTGATGAAGAATATATTGACTGAGACCTTTTGACTAATTCCCTCCATGCCGATTCAATTAGAGACAAAGCAGCTTTGTTAATAGTGCTAATTTAGGTAATTACAGTTGTAGATAATGTCAGTTTTCAGTCCATTCAAGCCCCAAAACAAAAGGAAGATTCTAGGTTACTGGAGAAAGTAAATGCTTTTCACTTCAACTTTGAAATTCTCATTTTGTTGGAAATGTTTTGAGAAATATTATGTCAGTAACATTATGTCAATTCAAAGTGATATTCAAAGCATATTAGACATCTAAACTCTCAGGTGTAAAATGAACAGGGATTTTTTTGTTGCTTTTGATTTGTAATATTCATAATGATCATACCTTGGTAATCCACACTCCCCCTTCCTGAAGTTTTTAGTTCCTTCCATTCATAAGGTGGCACCACCAGAGATAGCTGTATTTGAATTTGTTTGTGTGTGTTTGTGTGAATTTTTCCCCCCTCAAACATTTTGGGTGCAATATGCCACTGGTTAAATACGAGCACCAACAGGTAGAGCAACTTCATGAAACGTGGGGAAATAGGATATTTCCCAGTGGAGTCACGATGTTTAAAGAGACCATAGCTATGATTAGTTGAAGTGATTTTTCAGCGTCGTAGAACATTTTCTTTTCTGAGCTCATGGTTTCACCACCAATCATGTAGTTGCATTTGAAATCTAAGTTTAACACACTTTCAAAACTTGGTAAAAGTAGACAGAGATCATACTGTGTCATTCTGTGTCCAGGGACTTTCTGTTCACAAAGTCATTTAGCCTTTTCTCAACTATGGATACCGACGGTAGACCTCCTAAATAAAAGGACTGAATTACAGGCGGATTTCTCCTGTGTGTGCTAAAAAGAGAAAATGTCCTGACAAAGTGAAATACCACTTTAATTAAAGTTCAACATTACAGCATTCTTTTGTCAGGCTATATGCAGTTTTACACGCGTGTACACCAGCAGGTGGCAGTGGGCTACAATACAATGTTAATCTGGACCTCGGTTGAAGGAGATGAGAAAATAACGGCCATTGCCCAGAATGACCTTTGGCATTCCTCCTCCGAAACAAATCTGAAAGTTCATACTATATTCTGCCTACTGAATAGCATCCAGTCAGAATACACATGGTCCTAGATAATACCGTATCAAAACTACTGCTATCTACTATTCAGTTTATAGTCTGTTCCACAATTGGCTCATTTTAATCCCATTCTACAAGCTAGTATACTTAATCTGCCTCCTAAACAGTGTCACAGAGAACGACCTATCCTATGGACGGGGCAAGAACGCCATGTTGTTTAAATTTAGGGTCGGGTGACGTAGCGCTTACAGAGATCATCCTGTAACCAAAAGGTCACAGGTTTGACCCCCACAATGTGTCCTGTCGACGTGTCCTTGAGCGACACACTGAAGGCTTACTTGCTCACTCATCGTAAGTCACTCTGAACTCTTTCATTGCACTGTAAACCAATGATCCATGGACTAGACTCGTTCATGTGGGCGGAGCCAAAGAAAGACCCTAATGCGCATGTGAGTTGGACAGGAAGTAGGAGTCGTAGAAACATTTTCGGCGTATGCGCTGGGTGAGCAGCTTTCGTTGGAATATATCTCATCCATTAAATAATACATCCATGGTTTCGAGAGATGGCACGGCACGTTGGACTCTCCTCATTTGCATTAAGGTGAGGTCTAGTCTACTTTATGCAAATCAATGGCGTCCGACGTGACTCGGCCCTCCTGAACAAACTTTTAAACTAGCCGTTGTAGATCTAGAATGAATCAAGATTCAGCCACTGCATGGCCTGTTTCTCGCCTCAAATGCTTTCAGAAACAGATTTCGGTGGACTGTTTAGGTGAAATAAGCCATGTCTTTCCAGTTTGAAAACCGGAGACAGAAACCAAGGACAGCCCAACACGTGGTGCGTTCGACCAATCAGGTGCAGCCTTCGGTCCATGGCAGATGAAAGTAACTAGGATGCAAACCATCCTTGTTAATACACAACTACACTGCTCGTCCAAAGTTTGAAATGAAACCAGGAAGACATTTTAATATTTGGGAGGAATTTGTGTGTATGTTTCAGGGAAGGAGATCACTTGTCAATCATCTATCGGGACACCGCCTACGTTATTTCAGTGGCACTCCCATCAAGCGGCCAATATTGGGAAGCGGCGCGATGACGCCCATGTAAAAACATACCATAACCCCTGGACAGAGAGGAAGCGTCAGACGTTAGCGTCAACAAACACACCTATTGTTCTCAATGGCTGCAGGCAAACTAGAGGCGTTACGTGGCTCCCAGCTTCAGCTCAGAGCGTCGACGCGGGGAACAGACCACCAAAATACAGGCAGAGCAGTCACAGGACTGGACCCTGATTGGCCCACAACACCAGCTCCTCGAATTCAAATGAGGTAAACCTGCTCAGTGAAGGCTTTCCAAGGGGTGTCAGTTCAAATGCTGCACAACCAATCAAGTCCAGTTGTGATGCGTTGACTGGAGTTAGTCTGAAACGGCCTGTAAAAACAGGATGGGGGAAAAAATGTAATAACATTAAATAGTCCTCTCAAGCGTGACATAATTTTCCTGCATTTTAACAATGTCTTCATTAAACATCTTTGATAATATATGTGTATAAATAGAGGACAATTTGAATTCCTATAATAGAGCCCCTTTAAAGTAGAGACCTTTCTGAACTTCATGAAAAGTTGAATAGACGTACTTACTGAGCACTTTAACGAACACTCATTTCTGGCTTCAGAGCAGGCCTTACATTGGAGGAATGCAATTTATCACTACCTCAACATCTTGACCAGATCTGTCAGTTTTTGCAAATTGACATGCCGCCTCAGCAGATGTCACTAACGACTCCCGTGACCCTGAAAAAGTTCAGCCTTAGTACGCCTCCCACATCCACAGGACAAATTATCGCCTGCGCGAATTAATTAAACTCCATTAAAAACCTTCATCGACATCTGCCTCTGCAGCGATGCTTGGGCCTGCTTGTCTTGGCCTTTCTCCAGCCAGACGCCTCTTCAGTTTAACTCCAATTTGGAGTTGGTGGATGCCGGCTGACAGGTTGAGACTTAGCGGGATGCCGACGAGCGTCTTCACTCCTAAAGGAAAGTCATTCTCTCATCTGGACAGCTTTGCAAATTACGTAAAAATGGCGGTCCGATCAAGATAATGGCTTGTGAAGGAATTAGATTAGTTCCCTTTGTGAGAAATCTGATTGTGTGAATTGGACAGTGGCATAACAAGTGCGACCTTGTTGCAGGGGCCTGCTGAGCGAGTAATTAGGCCCCGCATATGGGCGGCGTTACCGAAGCCCTCAGCTAAAGGCAGCGAGGGGACGAGCCATGTCGGAGCTGTTTATTGTCACAGGTAGGGTAGCAGAGTAGAAGAGACTTTGACTTTTTAATTCCAACTTTGTGACGCCTGCTGATAACATCACTGTTGGCAAGACGATTGAAGTCACTATGGATTATTATTGAAGTTGTCAGCTAACAAAAGATGCTTACACAGTAGTAGAACTTTAGATGATATAGTCAGTTTTATTTGTATAGATATATTGCGTTTTGAAACCCGTCATTTGTTTTCTACCCGTCTGGAGAGCCGCACTCAGAGGCCTGACAGTCAAAGTATTCTCCCACCCACCTCAGTGAGATTCTTGTCCCTATTAGACGTATTCATTACACTGATTGTAAACCTGGAAGATGATGTCTCTATGGCTAACAACTGTCATTGATTCAGATGCCGTTGAGGGATCTGGTGTCGTGGGAGACCGGTGAAACCAACATGCCCCATTACACCGCACTGACAGATTGTTTTCCTGCACTGTGGCACCGGACAGGAGTTGGTTTGTCAAGCCGTGAGCACAATGAGGCTCAGCTATTACAGAATGCTGACAAAACATACACGTTTGCATGGATCTGCATGCATACGCACGCACACACCTTTGTGTGGAGAGGCATATGAAACAAGGCTGATTCCCACAGACAGGTCCCTCGCTCTGTGGCGTGTGCTGACATTATAAACAGGCTTCATGAAGAAGGCGAGCGTCTGTAATTGTTGCGAGGGGTGGAGGGAGAAGCAGTCGGTGCAGCGGGACTTCAACCGGCTGATTGTGTCTCTTTGCCTGCCTGCGATAATTAAAATGACTCAGCCTCCCCCCGGTCCAGTCACAGCGGTGGCAAGGCGAAGGCAGCAGCAATGCTGTTATATTGGTTGTCCTTCAGCAGAAGGGATCGTGCTGGCCAGAGAGCTGAGGGCTTTTGTTCCGAGAGCTGTTCGGACGTTTTTTTAGCAATGCGCCCTGGGAAATGAGCTATCTAAGCAGTGCATGCACGAAACCCCCGACATTCATCTTTAATTAAGGCCTTTTAAATTCAGACGACATGCCCAGGAGTCGTAGAGCTACTGTAGGGGCTCGATACGAACACTGGGCACTGGGGAGCGCAGGGCCAGGCCACATCACATCTTGTGGTGAGCTCATTGTATCCCATCAAAGTCAAGGCTCCGTTGATCTGCCAAGATGTTCCCTGGGTTTTCTCTTAAGCTGTTTAGCTAATCACGAGACACTGATCTACCACTGTGAGGTAGGCTTGGCTTTGAGACAGGCCTAACAAATGGCTGGCTGTTTTGCTTGAGAGAATAGATAACTAGAATCCCCAAAGGCAACGCTACAATATGGTCCAGGCTACTTCATATTCTACGTGATGAGAGGATGTCTTCTGATTGCTGTGTTTGTGTGAACATATCAAGGTGACTGCTTTTGCTTCCCACATTGTTTTATTCTGTAATTGGATGTGGAGCTTTTGTTGGAGGAGCCATGTGATCAACCTGCTGCCACAACCAGCATGCCACTGAAGCTTCTCCTGTGTTGTGACAGATGCTGGCTGTGTGATGTTCCGCAAAAAGGCCCCAAGACGCAACCGGTTTCATTCTGGCTGAAGAATCACATGAAAAAGCCTCCTATGAAACAAATGGGACTTAGTTAATTGTTTTGATTACTCCTTTCCCGTTCCCAGTTGGACAGAGGTATCACAAAGCTGAAAGTGGAGGTTTGGGGAAGTAGGGACTGAGGAAAATCTCCCGGCACATCTCCCTGCGGCGAGATTTGTTCGCTGGCAACAATGAGAGACAGATGGGAGGGTGGTGGTGGTGGTGGTGGGGGTCGCACCTTTGTGAGGCGAAGCAATTGGGAGCGATTAAACCCTCATTCGCCGTAGGGACTATCCACTCTCAAGCAGAAGCCGGCTCCAGCAGCGCCTGCAGCACCACTCTCCGTTAATGTTCAACGTCATGAGAGCAAATGAAAATAATTTCTTAGGTTGTCTGCACCACTGCAACGGATCATCTTTGAAATAGGAGTGTGGCTTAACCCAAGTAATTAAACTCACGGCCTACACCTTGTCCCCTTTTACCACTTGGGATGGCGTTCACTCAAACCTCCATTACTGCATGTCTGCAGATTCCGCTTCCCGCAACCATCCAGAAACAAATGATTGAATACCCGTCGTGTTTTCATCCCCACCCTCAGCCATTTTCATCCCAGATTTGGCAGATAAGAATACATCCTCTTCCTTTCCCATCATGAGACTGGCTCAGCGCTCAGCCGCACAGGCTGGCTAAGGCCGCTTGGCATCCACCATAATTGGCTCCTCATAAGCCCGAGAGCACCTGAATGCTGATGGACCCTCCATCACCGGCAGACACACAATCACCGGCTCTCCGCCAGCTTATTACGAGACATTCATCACCTGCGCCTGGTTTGTGTTTTCCTGCTTTCAGCTTCGCCTCTCTTTCAAGGCGAATGCTTTTAAATCCCCGTACTTACTCATCTGTTCATTGCGCTTCTTTTCAGCTACTCCCGTCTCATGTCTTTTATCTCTTCCTCCACTTCCCCAGCATCACCCCTGTGGCTCAGCCCCACCTCGGGCTGTGCACCTGATCCATTTGGGTCTGTGCTGCAAACGCACCATGAAGTGCACAGCACAAAATGTACTCATCAAAAGCTCGACAGCCCCGGAAGCCCAACTGGTGTGTGCTTGAAACAGCCAGAACAAAGCAGCCAGAATGAAACAGGTTGTCCATTGTTCTTTTGATTTGCTTCAGACACTGATTGGATGTGAGGTGGAATTAAAATCCCTCCACCGAGGCGGATTCCCAGAAGCACGAGAGCAGGACAGATCAAAAGGCAAATGAGGAAATCCACCCAATCCATATGAGCCGCCTGGGATCATGTGGGGTTTGCCCTCCTGTGTACGTGCCGGCAGCACCGTGGCAACCACAGCAATCGATTGGGCGATGCTTCCCGCTGTGCCCGGTGCAGGTCTTGTTATATGGGATAATGGTTTTTCACTCGCTGTTCTGGCCCGTTCACAGAGTGCATTAGCTATGGTTTCTCAGATACCCGGCTGGCGCGCACGCTCACCTTCCATTTGGTTCTGGATCACTTTGAAGGACAGGAGATGGAGAGAGGCGGGATGACTGTGACCAAACGCTCAAGGTCTCTAAAACGGTCTCGGTGCTATGAAAACCAGAAGGTGTTAAATTGGGTGTGAGGTTTGACTCTATTGTCAAGAACAATAAACATGTAATGCTGTGATTTCCACGTTTGAACCTTCTTTCTGTTTATTATTGCACAATTTATCTCTTAAAACTTTTACTGTATTGATTACATATTATTTAATTTGAATTATTTAGTGTATTTTGTATTTCTTTCTTTAAAGGCCCTATATGTAAGTTGGTACTCTTACTGACAGTGTATGACAGTGGCCGTTAGGGGAACTGCAGTCAGTCTCTTACACGCGCTCCTGGCTCGTGCGTGCCCCGTGTGTGTATGTGTGTGTGTGTGTGTGTGTGTGTGTGTGTGAGAGGCAGGCTCGGGAACGCACATAACATCACATCCGGTAGATTTTCCACGAAATGTCGGCCCGCCACCTCCACAGTCCTGCTCATACAGAGACTGAACGGCTGAACAGAGAGAGACAAGGCTGGTGTCATTAGTTCTCATTAGTTACGGAGAATTCACTCATTGGCAATAAAAAACGCAAAATGAATGTTAATTTCGGCCGAAAACTTACATATAGGGCCTTTAATTTCTCGGATTTGGTGTAAATTGCAATGTACTGCAAAAACCCAACTTGGAACAGGTGATGGAAATTAGCATAACACGTGTGATTTTCATGTTTTCTCTTCACTTTAAGGATTACATGCTCTTCTATGGGTTGAGAAAATTTACGAAGCCCTTTCAAAACCAATTGGATAATGTCAAAAATGCATTGTCATCAAGCTAAAAACAAGGCTGCTTATCTTAGTTCCTGAAAAGCTGACAAATACAAATCACGTAGGTAGACACTTATTTTGTCTTGTCATCATAAAAGTCTCAGGCAATACAAATATACCATAACTTCCAATGAATAAACGGCTTTATTAACTATACTGCCATTTCCCCCAGAATGCATTTGTGTCTCTTGTTCTTGTCGCCCACATCCCCAGGTCTCTGACAGTGTGCTTTGTAGATGTATAGGATAATGTATGACCCCTCCCTTGACAAATACAAAGGCATGAAGCCAAAGCTTTAAACACTGCTACTATTACTCCACACTTTCATTAAGTATGCAGTAAGAAACAACAAAAAAAGGCAGCGAGCATATGAATATTGAAATGAATAATGTATGGTTTTTGCTTTTGGCTACAGCAAGATCTGAGTCAAACACGCTTGCTCTCGCTTCAAGTTTCAAGGAACTGCAAATGTCAGTTATCTTTTATTTTATTTTTTATTCATGCTGCGATGAGGGGGGCCAAATTGTATGATCTGCTTTTATTTTTAATATTGAAACAAAACATGTTCAGGCAGAGGGACAACATATTGGATTCAGGGTCATGGAAATAGTTTGAGTTTTCCTCAAGGCATTAAAAAACAATATTCAGTCCCCGATACCGCAGACACAGATTCAATATGTTGTGCTGTTCGAGCTCTCTCTCTCTATAGATCTGTCCTAGCAGTCAATGCAATTCCCACAAAGTTGGCATTCATTTGTTTAATCTAATTTCATTCGAAATACAATATATACAATACGACATTTGAAATGATACATGTAAAAAAATATATGTCATCTTACAATACAGTACCATTTAAAGAAAAACCGACACAGAAACAACATCTTAACACACTCTCTCCACTTAACAACACACAGCACGTGTGAAATCCGACCTGTTGTAAGGTAGCATCGGTAAGCTTCTACGTTCATTTGCAGAAGCAGAACAATAAGTCACAGATCCCGACATACAAAAGGAGTTTATCCACTGAAAATGCCTTGTTCATGCACTTTGTACATGCTCCACTGGAAGACAGCTCACATTTCAAATAACCCAGGACCCACAGATCATATTCACATTCATCACTTGCACAGAGCTGCAGGGATCGTAGCCTCGCAGCCAATGATATGATATAATCAAACACAAACGTGGACCGTCACCTGTCTGCAAGCGATTCACAAACCTCTGCCCTTTTCACATACGAGATCTGTCAATGCAGTTAGTGTTCAATACTTCACGGATAGACAGCGAGGATGGACATTTATCGGCTGTGAGTACTCAGAGGGGACAGAGGACAGTTTCCTCTAAAGTATTAAGCGGGGATAAATAACGGATCGTGTGCATACTGTTCACTCAAGGCCCTAATATAGATTGTGGTTTCAAAACAAGCTGCCAATAGCAAAGAATGCTGCGCACAGAGGTTTGCTGTCATCCAGTTGAGGAATTTATGCAGCTTTTGTTGTTATCCCCAAGACGTAAATCTGTCCATAAATGTGCAGCGTGCAGCTACTTTTGGCTGGCATCCTATTTCAAATAAAGATCAGACAGCAATTTATCCCCTAGAAATATCAGCCTCACAATAGGGGTGCTGTACTTAGGCATGGGGCGCATCAAAGCCATCCATTACACAACGAAATGCCCTAGGGTGACATCGTGTGTTTATAGCTCATAACCAGGTAATACTAGGCTGAATTGGCACCGTGGCGTGCATCATAAAGAATATCACACACGCACTACAATGTCGATTGTATTCCGAGCAACATCCACTCAAACAAGATCCCCTCCGAGGAGCTGATCCATGCAGGTCACAGAAAATGAATAGCGACATTCCTAGGGAAATGCTGAAGAAAAACCCGGAGCCGTATTGTGAGGATATGGGCGTTCATTTCAGACGGCACATGGGGGTTTTGCTGAGGAAGGATTCTGCGTTGGCGGCGCGAGCCAATCTGCGAAAGGTCTCGATCTGTGACGCCGAACAAGACCTTGTGGGAAAACACGGAACAGGTGGCTATCGCAGCGACGGAACAAAGCAGTACAAAACCGGCGCCGCATGCTCAATGACGATCTGCTTCCACCTTTCCTTCCCAAAGAACATCCGTGTTATGTAAACATTTACCTCTTTATTGCGTTTGCTGAATGATTTGTTGAGGCCGTTTCCTCTGAAACCAATCTGTCACAGAGCATCCATTGTTCGCCGACAGATCGTAATTACATGAAAATGGAAATGACAAGGTTATTCTTCAAGCATGTCTCTGAATCGCTTTGAGCGGCGTGGCGACGTCGAGTTTACGCGTGCGGCGTAATTCTCGCGAATGTTAGTTGTTTAGCAACATAAAGCAAGGTGGGGAATTAGAAAAGGAACTTCAAAGAAAAGCCACGCGAGTTTGTCCCCCAAGCAGCGTATGAACTGTATGAACCAAGAGCAAAGATCACACAGAAGCAGCCATGTAGGAGCAGAAACATTGGAGTTGTGAGAGTGCAACATTGGGGGAAAGAGTGAATTGAGACCGTATAGCTCCAGGGGAGATGTTGTTTTGCTGGTGTGGAGAGTGAGCCAAACACAGACCAATTTACTTGTGGGGGGAAATTGTGCTGTGGTGGAAAAAAGAGAGCTAAGATCAGACCCAGCCCATTCTTCACTGTGCAATCTAATCTCAGCTCTTGGAGAAGATGGGTGAAAACAAACACTGTTCTCCTGTCAGCAGCCCTGACAGAACATACAGTGCTGGTAGAAGAGCTCAGCCCACGCAGACATCAGCCTCAACCAGAACCAAGAGGAATATTAAAGCAGCGCTGAAAAAGTGAGGTGTGACATGATGAATATTCAAGACGACGACGACCTCTGATGCTTCCCGGGTTGGGTTTCAAATGGGCCAAATGGGGACGGAGAGAAATCACTTTTGCGAGCTTCTTATCAGTCGTGAACGATACGATCACTTTAATCTGATGTTATTTTTAAGACTTTATAATAGCTATCCTTTTTGCCATTTATAAAGAATTAGCGGTTCATCACTGACAAATGTTCCATAACGTTTACAAACGTATCACTGGTAAATCAATAGTGTACAATTGATAAATCAGTGAATGTATAAATTAGTAAATCAGTAATAAGCTGTTCCATAAATGTGATTTGACTCAGTCTTTACAGAGAGCATTTACAAACATTCATAAATGATTGGTTAATTATATGATCTACTAATGACTTTAAGGATAGCTATCAAAACTCAAAATAAATAAAGGCCTATGGAACAATGATGAAAACGTCCTTGAATACTCTGAGGTCAGTTAAAGATTTCCACGATGCTCCACTAAGGTTACAACTTGCAGGTATAAAAAACTATAGATTGATTTGGCAATCAAAATGAGTATCAATAAATACATACAAAATGAATAAATAAACCTGGAAATACATAAGTTCATAAATAATAATAAAAACCTTTGCCTCTGTGACTTCACTGAGAGTCTTTGTGAATAGTCCTCATTGGCTGGGAGGTTGTGTAGTCCATAAACTTATACTTCTAATAATGAGCCACTCTTTCTGACTGGCTGTCACCACGATGCGCACGCACTCAATGTCAAAGGCAATCTTGTGGTCGACGTCTTGAACCTCAATGTTGCCGTTTTTAAACTCCCCTAATGTGATGTAGGAGGAACACTGCTTCCCTTTCTTAGTTCCGACTAGTTTCTCTCCTACTTCCAGAGCGCCGTGGTGAAGAATGTCATTCTGTCGGTCGTCAGAACCGGTAGCGATCTTGATTTTACTAATTTTGGTTGATTTATTAAAGACTATGACAAAGAAATCTCCGGTGGACGGAGGCTTCCCCCAAAAGTATTCATCCACGCTGCTATAGGCCTTGGTGGCGTCGTAGCTTTCAAACACATTGATGTTCGTGTAAAGGCTGGCAGGAGGGTTGTCA
>OMLI01099207.1:0-15261 GCA_900302605.1 Rondeletia loricata
GTTAGGATGCTCTGACATAGGATGCTCTGACGTAGGACGCTCTGTTGTCCAACTGTGAGCCAATCAAAGTTTTCAAGGAGGTGACAAGTTAATTCTGCCAGCTGTGCCGTGTAAAGACCGCATGTAGGAGGGACATTTGTTTTTACCATAAGAAAATAAAAATCTTAAAGTGGATAGTGATAGATTGGCCCATCTCGGTGTGGATCTAGTCTTCTTTGCTTGAGAACAAAGAAATCCCTAAAAGAAAATCCTTTTTGCAATTCATGCTATCCCTCGAGCATTATACCTGCAGTAGAATGCATCTCATTCCCATAGAGACTGGCAGCTCAGTTAATGTTTTGCTGAGCCCAGGCCGGTAATAGATTAATTTAAGTAATTATTTAGAGATGGAGAGAGATGGAGAGGGAGGGGGAGATAGAGAGAGGGAGTGAGAGAGAGCAAGAGAGGCGAAGTGGGAAGCAGAGAGGCGGGAGTGGACTCGGGTTGTAAATCCGTTGATAATTACATGTTACTCCCCCCCAAAAAAAGAAGAAAAATCCTTAGAGGGGGAGAATGAGGGGGAGAATGAGCGAGAGCGAGAAAGAGCAACAGCGCCATCATTACTGCTATCTCGAAGACGAAGTAACCCAGTTTGGAGGGAGAGAGAGAGAGAGAAAGAGAGAGAGTTGGCCAATGATATGTGCTAAAGTTATCCACCATCCACGGTGTGACAAATGCAAGAGCGATATCTCACCGAGCGGAGAGGCGGGGGAGAGAGAGAAACTGTGCATATCACATAGATTAAGACTCTCCACGCCGACACGCAAACACCACCAACAGCGCCATTAAGGCCATCTTGAATACCAACAAGCAGAACGGGTGCAGAGCCCGAGACCTGATTAGATTTGGTATTGACAGTGCATATGTCTTCCTGCAGCCCAGGAGTGACTTCAAAGAGCGTCGAGATTGAATTGGGTGGAGAGGCACTCTAAACTGTGTTGTTATCGACAGTGGGAGGGTCTGGATGGGAGGCAAATGTAAGGTCAATGCAAATATACAAGGGGTTTTGTCTCAGTGTGTACATGATGTGCGACTTGCTATCTGTAGATGGTTAGATGGGATAGAGAGATCCGATTTTCTATTAACGTTCATTCATTTTTTGTTCCACCTTAAAATGAACCCCTTGCTTGTAGCTTCACCAATATAATAGACGTTTGTGTTCGATTTGACTTTAGCATGCTCCTTTCCTCAAGCTCAGTCGAGACCTTTCTACATCGTATAGAGGAACTGGGTATTCTCTCATAGCCGGTGGTGTTGCGCTGCATCGCACAGTGCAGCATCCTCTGAGAAAAGTGAGCTGAGCCCAAAAAACAAACAAAGCTCATCAATGTGCATCTGATTTTAAATAAACATTCTATGTGAAGACCACAAAAAATGCTTTCCCAGCATACTAGATTAACTCTACTAGTCCCTTTTTTTCAAGTTCAGTCAAAGAGCTTCGTCTTTCTTTTGCTCGCCTTAGAATAGCTTAAGCACAGTATAAGGTAAACTTTAATATCTGTCTTGGAAAACCCATGAGATTTGATATGCAAGCATTCAAGTGAGCTTTTGATCAGACAGTTTCATGAGTACTTTCAATGCAGGTTCAAAGCTGAAAGAGCATCGGGCAACACGTGAATGGAAAAATGATGAGAAACTACGCACTTTAGTATGAATCTCATCAGCTTATCCACAGCTACCTTAATCGTCCTTTGATCGACCAAACACTGCTTTAATACATTTTGTGCAAAAGAAAAGTGTCATACAGAGCAGTAAAGTCAGTAATTGAAAATAGGGAAATTGATTGAATAGACAAGCTTTACGAGGGTATACATTTCACGGCTGCCCGGACGAGCGGCTTCGGAAGAGCCATTGAACCCTGAAATGGGATTTCTCCACAGAACATTTCAGATACTTGTTCGACAATGCTCGAGCGCCGGAGTTACATCCATCGCTACGCAAACGCCTCCTCAGCGCCTGCCTCTAAAGCATTTGCGGGCTAATATGCAGGAATCCATTCACGTATAATGCAAATCACATTGAGGTAGATAGTGGCATCGTTCTGGCAAAATATCTGCATTTGATTCATACATTATTATTATTTGGTAATAATATGATTAACAGTTAATTGTGATGGATTGAAAGTCACAAAACAGTGTAGATAATCAGATTAAGAACAGGGGCTGCAGGTTTTGCTTAACAAACACATGACAGCTCTGGTGTTCACATTATTTTGGCCGGTGAGTGTATATTTTTAATGCTGTTTCATAGAGGGGCGTTGGGATATGAAACAGGGAAATTCATCAAGTCTTATGCCCTTTGGATGGCAGCAACTGTGCATTCATACATGTGTTACCATCCTCTTCACAGCGCCTGCCTCTGAAATATTTGCTTGGCAATCTGTAAAGTAGCACATGCAGCACATTTCTTCCTTGCTGGTGTACGTTGCTGTGCACACAGGGCCCGCTTCAGCCCGATTCTGAATGGCAGTATCAGCTGACTCCATCAAAGGCAGTTTGCATGGAACAAGTGTATCTAATCCCCACTACGAATTAGATCCACTTGAAGATACAAGGGCAGCTATTCCTGAGCACGACGCCCTCCCGCCACCGCAGTGGATCTCTCAGTTGGGAGAGATTGAGAACTGGCTAAATTAAGATTCAGGACGCGAGCGGCTGTCCCTCATTGGAGGAAGGGAGTTCGCTTTGGGACTTCTGGGCGAGGTATCTGGATTACAGCCTCACCGGTCTTTTCCCTAGGTGCCATTGGATTTTCAGCGACCGTGGGGACCTCCATTTAAGGAAAACCATTCAGGGCAGCACTTCTGAGATTGAGAGAGAAAGCGAGAGAGGAAGTGACTGAGGAAACGAGAGAGGAACAGGGCGAGACAAAGAAAAGGAGAGACAGAAACAGCAGGGGCGGGGGCAAAGAAACGAAAAGATCCAGCAGCTAACTTTCTTTCAACGTCCCATGGCCGTGTTCAGGATCATACCTGAGCAAAACGGGAGTTGAATACATTTTGAATACTCAACAACTCAAGCAGTTTTAAATTAATTTTGGCTCCGGGCTCTTCAGGGCCCGTTCTTCCTCAACGGTAACAGGAATCGTGGTTAAGCACATTTGTGTCTTTGCCTTTGACATTTTTATGGTGAAGGGAGTCTTAAACGCTCGAGTGGCTGTGTATCTATGATAAATACTTATAGATCTCAGCTCTCTGGAATTTTGAGAGTGTGGCTGCTATGCATGCTAACTGGAACTCTACATAAGCAACGTGATTTGGTCTGTAGTTGTGTGCTTTCAGACTTACTTGCTCTTATCAGAAAGCCTATGGGAAATACTCAAATCTGCTTAGGTTTGAGGAAAAAGGGTCAACATATTCTGAGGAGCGTGATCGCTAGCGGTTTCCATTACTGTTTAAAAATGACAAAACTCAGATAGACAACACCAGAATGCTCAGAAGGTAAAAGGTGCACCATAATACAGTAGAGGATTTTGACTGGAGTTTGTCTCCTTGCTACTTTTAATCAGCCTTGATCAGAGCAGCACAAATTGTTTCAGATGAGCGAGCGCAAAGGATCTTGGCATTTTCGATCTCAGAATGACATTTCCGTTTAAACACTTCAGGATGAAAGAAATGTTGAATATTCGAGCAAACATTCAAACGAAGGAAAGAAAGTTCAGACAGGTTTGTTAATGATGAATCCTCTTCTACGTTTTTCTATGCAAGAATAGACTCAGTGCCACGCTCAGGGTTGGCCTACGCTAGAAACAACATGCAATAACTTGGAGGGTCCCCAAGTTGGGATGAGAGAAAAATAAGAATGTGAAACGTGGTTTTGGTTGATTTTTGCATCTGCTTTTGAGTTATTCGCTCAGGATTCATTTAGTGTGATCAGAAAATATCTCGTATTTATTTTGAGCCTAACATTGAGCCTAACACTTATCAGAGGAACACAGTGAAGTTCAGCGAAGCTCGGGAAAGCGACCTTTTCCCGTCCCCATGTCTATTTCTGCATGATCTTACTTAAACCACAAAACATTTGTCAGCTTACTGTCATCCAGGAATATAACCGCCCAAAAATTCCAACAGTACCAAGAAGCTAGATATCAGTTAATTACTTGTAAAACTATTTCAAAGTATTTGATGGCGACATGTGCAGAAGACAAGACCCGTTCAAAAGCACAGGTGAAATATATATTTTTTAATTCCAGATTTTCTGTGCTCACCATCTGCTTCTTCACCATCCAGATGTTGTTTCAAGGTAAACAGCTCATCAACATGAGTGACACGTGTTGAACTTGACTGAGGGGGGAGGAGGGCGGAACTAGCAAACACCTTGCTTCTTCAAGGTGAAAAGTTGCATGCTGTAGCTTTAATATTGGAGTAAGCCAGGCATCTTAACCATGTTACTCATAATGGGAGTACAAGCTTAGCCAGGTTATTCTAACCCAGTTATGTTTACATGTCTCAAACCCCAAAACGGGTTCCTTGAGTAACCAGGTGAAGAAATGAATTCTCCGTAAATGTAAATGATGCTGGGAAAATGAGCTTTAAACTGAAAAGGGTGTGTGTGTGTGTGTGTGTTTGTGTGTGTGTGTGTGTGTGTGTGTGTGTGTGTGTGTCTTGGACGTGGATCAAAATCTCAAGTTAATCAGACTGAAGTAATTAGGAATTGTTTGCGCAGGCGGAGAGCAATTGTTTGCCCAGATGGAGAGCTCATACCTCCCAAAGTCTTACCTGCATAGCGTCACACCGTGTGCTTAGAGATTCCATCACAAATTAAATCTCAGTTTAGTTAGATATCTCATTCCTCTGACTCATCTTATCTGCTCTTCCTACTTAAGAAGTTGCCTCAGAGCAACCGGAGGGAGAGGAACACTGAGATCCTGCTCCTGACAGATTAATTCATAGGGGAAAAATGATGTCTTTCTGCTAACGTGGTGGCTAGACTGGTGATAATGTCTGTGATAATGGGTAAAAGAAAGATGGAAATGTGCCACGGGCAATTAACTTGTATGTGTTGAATGTAACAAAAGGAAAAGAGTGTCGTGATGACTGTGAAAGAGACTAAATGATGGCTGGAAGTGTCTTGGAAGCTGCCAAAGGCAACTAACCAGTATAAAAACTTGAATGGATTATAATTTACATATGAAAAAAGAAATAGAGAAACTTACTAAGCAAGGAACCATTACTGACATGGCGAGCCCATGACAGTGAACTGACTGACTTTAGGCAAATTGTGTAATGTGAGTTGGACACGCATATTAGCTATGATACTAAAGTAATTTATTTACAACATATTTTTCATTAGAAGCGAATCTCAAAGTGCTACAGGAAAAAAGATTATTAAAAGCGGATGAAACCCAACGGGAAAGAAAAAGAAAGGCTAAGCAATGGGGTAAAAAGAGGCACTGGGGTATTAAGTAATTTGCAGCAATGCCTTTCTGCAGAGAAGGGCTTCTTTAGCAAGTTTGCGTCTGCATTTTTAGCTTTTTTTAATTGCTTTTGAAGAAGGATTCAAACTTTTTTAATATCTCTAAACAAGGATTTTTTTTCATAGGATATGGGATGCATTCTTCTATGTTATGTAAATCTTTGCTTTATTGCTAATATTGGAGATGTTATTGTTCAACCTTATATATATACCGTATACCGTAAGGTATAACAAAAAAAAATCGAACTCAGTGTTTCTCTCATGGCAGTAAAAGGTAAAACCTCATGTGTCTCTCTCTCTCTCTCTCTCTCTCTCTGTCCTCCATCCAGATATTGAGCTTTTGGTAATTCCTGTTGCTATGGCAACGTGAGTCAAGTCATTCTGTGGATGGTGGGGGAAAGGAGAAAGAGAACCAGTGGCTAAGTGTCTGAATGTACAGGCAGTTCAAGGAGTTAAAAACTGTAAAGTCTCCACTTCCTTGGGATAAAACCCCCTTCCTTATGCTCTAGTACCCATTACCCTGATATAAATAAACCAATCATTCCACAAATAAGTTCTCAGGCAACAACAATACCATCCTGTTTGGTATACATTTAGAAAACTTAGATTTTGTGGAAACCTCAGTACAGTTCAGTCCCTGCTGTGACACTGCCCCCCTTTTATTGTCTCCTCTTCCAAGATAATTGCTAAATTAAAAACAAATCAGTTAATCAATTAACAATTCAATCAACTAATCCCCTGATGCATTAACACAGTCTTCCCTTACTACAATACAACCATGACCTACAAACGACAGGTTACTGTTGTAACCCCGATACTCTGAGGGAAAGGGAAGGGGACAAAAGTCATTGCTAAGGGATACAATGCACTTATTATGCACTCGTTAGACCATTCATTAGTGACTTATATGCCTCAGTAATGATTATGCCATAGTGTCTCATTGCCTCTCCTTCAGTTAAGACATGTATGACCATAATAACATGTTTTCCAAACACTGATTTGGTTCCCCAAAGTGGGGCACAGGAAGAAATGTGCCCCCAACATATTCTGAAGAAACTGGTATTAAAAGCTACCAAGGCATCTAAGGCAAGCTTAATAGGTTAGTAGCAAATGTTGCTTGGGATCCAACAAAATAGCTTGCACAATCAGTTCTGTGTTGCAAAAAAATGTTTCAACAATGTAACTACTGCAATAACGGACCAATCCGACCAATCCAAACTGTTATGTTATTTGCAGTGGTGTATGTCATCATATAAAAACTCTCTTTTCAGATAGATTACTGAAACACCTTAGAGCACTGCAAGACTGCAGCAGTATGTTTTTGCTTTCTTCCTGTCCTCAAATAACATGACACAGATACACATCCCCAAGCCTTCACCGTCTCGTAGTCCTATTCCTTATTTCTAAAGGGAATAATTCATAATCAAATTTCATTCTCCTGAGTGGTGGAGAAATACACACACGCCACACACACACACACACACACGGCACTGCACTAGGTTATTTTGTCTGTTTATCTCGGTGGTATTTAAGGTATCACAGATTTTTTTCTTAAACTGTGTCATTATCGTGAGTCTACTCATCCTAACTGAGCAACAGTACTATGGCATTTTAAAACCGGTGACTCTGCCTCGTCATCACAACCACATCATTCAGTTGCAACCATTTAAAAACACAGAAATGTGCTGATGCGGTCATACGAAAACCTCACATCAAATCCTTTAATTGCTACTTCGATCAGCCAGTGCCATGGTCTCTCAATTCAAGTCAAGTCAAGGTTTTCATCTGAGAGCACTGAAGGCATTTCCCTGTGCCTCAAGTGCACTACAGCACTAATGCTGGCTGAGAACACATCATGGCTTAATGGCTCTCATAGTAACTGTTAGGAAACAGGTTGTGAATAAAGCCTGACTGTTTACCACGGTGCTTTTCATTGGCTACAGTTATACACATCAGGAAATCTCCGCTCAGATTGTGTAAAATTAGTTTCTCACTACAATCCACGGTCATAACAATCTGCTCATGTAGGAACACAGCAGAACTGAGGCTGAGAATAATTTTCTGAGCCCAAACTTTGACAAATTAATCATCTTTTTGTGCATATAAAGTTGCAGCCATTCAAATTGCTTAAAGGACTTTGCTGTTTGTTGTAGCACCCCTTAACAAATGGAGGGATCAGTCTAACCTGCAACAACCTCTTCTGATGTGGTGGAGCGTTCCCCGCACTGTGCACGCTTCACTGTGCTCTGCATTTCATTTGCCTACAAATGTAGTGGAAGAGGTCATTTGGGATATGCGTCTGTATTTTTAGTGTACCATAGTCGTCGTCATGACACACATGGAGGTCATGTTACACTGAAGGCACGTCTTTAGATCATGTCCAAATTGGAAGCGGTTCCAGCCTTGTGTGACCCAGCGGACAAAATGACAAAATGACTTTAATGGTGGCACTAATGAACATAGACTTTGTGTTTCCTGGGAACCCGGACTGCAGACAACAGAGGACAAACTTGGCAGAGACCGAGAAAGAGAAAGAGAATAAATGTTCCTCATTTATTACAACACCAGGCCTGGACTTCAGACCACCATGCCCACTATACTGTCTATATATTACTGTCTATGATTTCTTGATCAATGATACGTCTCATTATTACATTTTAATGTATCTACTTAAAGAGTTTGGTTGTTATTTTGTTCTTATAACAGCAGACAGAGGACTTATAAAATATAGTGTTTGATTTCTCTAGTAAATGGCATTTATATCATTTTGCACTTCATGTAATACCGCTATTTTGGTTCCTGACAAAAATGGTGCATGATTAATGCCTTTTGAATTTTTTATGAGGTGATGGTAGTGTTTTTGTCGGAGATGAAAAACAGCAAGGGTAAATCAGGCTTAAAATCTTAACGTGTTAATCCAGTTTCTTGCCAATTGTAGCAGCGGCTAATTCCCTAAGTAGTTTAAAATCTACCAGCTGACCATGACCAATGCTTCACACCCAAAAGTGCTTAGTCACCATAAAAAAAGAGCCTCGTATTATTTAACTATTGAGATTAATCACATTGTTTCATAACAGGCTTAACCTTTCGCACAGCTCTGTAATAAAACAGGAAATAAAATTACAGTTACTTGCCACACTGAGTTGAGGCTGTGATTTGCATGATAGTAAGTTTACATAAGTGTCTGTATTCTAAAATCCCTACATGATACAGTACTGTGCAAAAGTCAGAGACCACCCTTTCGTTTATTTCACTTCCAGTCAAAATGGCCATTAAGTGCAAGTTATTCATTTTTCAGTGTCAGAAAAAAAAGCAGGAAACATATATTTAACACAAAAGCATCACCAACTCCAGATGTTGTTCTACATCCCCAAACCTCCACTGATCCTCCACCATGCCTGACTGATGCTTGTAGACTTGGTTCAGAGAGTCTTTCATTGCTTCAGCAGCGTACATACTGCCTTCTGTTACTTCCAAACATCTCAAATTGAGACTCATCAGTCCATAAAACCTGACTCCACATCTCAGGTGTCCAGTTTCTGTGATCTAGTGCAAATTTTCTTCTCTTCTGTCTATTTCCTTTTCTCAGTAGCTGCTTTCTGACAGCAACACATCCTTTCAGACCCGTAGCGTTGAGTTGTCTTCTCACAGTGGAAGGATCGACAGAAACACCTGTGGATTTTTTCAGATCTGAAGCTGAGTGGAGCTTGATTTGTTCCTGTCTCTCAAAGATGAAAGCTTCAAGTACTGTCTATCTGATGGTGATAGGTTTGGTGGGCTGCCAGGTCTTGCATGGTTGTTAGGAGTCCCATTTTCTCTATATATTACAATCAGTTTTTGAACTCAAGTTTTGGAAGCTCCTGTTTTTTCACTTATTTTCCTTTGACTTTCACCTTCCTTATGCAAGTGAATTATCTTATATCTAATCTCATCAGAAATATCTCCTTTAGCCATTTTATGAGACATGAGATAGAAATGTGCAAGGCAGCTAAAGTGTGTTTGGGTAGTTGTTTGTGTGAATGTTAGTGTCACATTTGAAGGGAAGGTGTGCTAACATGTCAGTGACACTTTTGGGAACAGCCTTTGTTGGGACGACACAACTGATGGAAGAGTTAACGTGGCAGTAGGGTGCACAAAAGTAAAGAGTGGACAAATTAAATACTGATAGATTTGATATTATACTTAGTGTTGGAGGCTTTTGTGTAATTTTCTGTATTGTTTGACACCAAAAAATAAATAATCTGTACTGAATGGCTGTTTGACTGGAAATTGAATGAACGAAAGGGTGGTATCTGACCTTTGCACAGTACTGTATGTCTTTATCCTCTTATCCCTGCATGAATCTGCATGATTCATTTTTTGTTTTGTTTTGTTTTTATTAATTTTGTCAACATCTTTGGTGCGGCCATTGCTGTGGTGTTTTTGCATTGCACTTCCTGTACTGTGACGTCTTTTTCTGTTGATGCAGTTTGAGTTTCTGTAGGTGTCGCTCTTTTCTTTGTCTGTTCAGCCATGGTGGCTATCACTGCTCATGCTGACTACCCAGTTCTTCTTCTATTTATTCCAAACAAATCGGAAACGTAAAATACATCACTTCCTGTGTGCCAAAATATTTTTCCCAGGAAAGAACTACCAGACACCGGGTGTTTAGAACAGCAAATGTAAAAGCTTCAATGAACTGGATATAGGCTGAATCACTATTGTGTTATATCAATCTGCAATAGAGAGTAGAAAAACAGACATTTATTTATAGGAAAATGTACTTTAAACCTTCCCTTCTCCTCTCCCCATTCTTTTCCTCTTCTTCCTCGTATCCCTCTTCCTCCCTCTCCTCCTCCATCCTCCATTAAAAGTTCCTTCCTCTTCCTCTTCATTTCATCGCTGCCGTCCCCCACCCCCTCCTCCACCACCACCACCCACACGCACACACACTCTAATGTGCATTAAGCACGGGCTCTGTAGCGTCTTCACACAGAACATCCTGTTTGGTGAGCTGCCGTTGCACCCGAAATAGTTGTTGTTCTTCTCCTCAGCATCCGATTGAATCATATCTCAGTTCCACCGAAAAACAGACGGCACAGCCTTAAAGCATTTCTCCCCCCCTCCCTCAAACATCAAGCGGGCAGCAGTGTCCTACATAAAAAACAAAGCGACATGAAAACCCAAACAGCCTCCCAGGGGAAAGAACAACAAGAAGCAGAAAGATGCGGCAGGCAGACCCCGTACACAGATACACGCGCACACACACACACACACACACACACACACACACACGCGTCCACACAGAAACCGACACTAGCATGTAAACACACACATTGGGAAACTCATACACCATCGCACACAAAAACCATCTCTGTTAATTATGATACATTTTGCCGACAGGATTGTCTCTCAGAAGAAATTAGATCTAATGTCTTCACTCTGTAGTTAGTGGGTGTCAGAGTGAGCTGCGGTTGCTGAAGAAAATTATTCAAGGAAGCAATTCTGTCATTCGTTACAAGGTAACATTATGTGATGGAGAAATAAGATACGGTTCAATTAAGATAAGGTAAAATAGAAGTAATTGTCCCGAAGGACATTTGTGACACATGTAATGCTTGCTCTACAACACAGTATAATGTAACACATTATAACACAATAGCAGCTGAGCACAATTGCACATTTCCAAACCTCATTTTAAACAAACACACCATGAGCCTGATTCTGGTCCTGTTCTGTGTTAGTGATGACTAATGGATAGTCTCACTCGTGGTCGATTTAGATGACACACACACACACACACACACACATACATAAGCAAACGTGTGTGCACAAATCATACACTGAACAGTTTATAATGCCCACATACAAACACATTGTTGCTGTCGGGTGAAAACCTTGTATCTCCAAAATGTCAACTTTTCAGGAACTTTATCTTGATGACAATGCATTTTTTTTACTTTTTACTGGAGTTACAAGGCAATATAGTAATTTATTACTATACATTTTATCATTCTGATGAGAAAAAAAATCCTAAAACAAAACTGATACATTTCTCGAGGTCACAATTAATCACAACCACAATTGTCTTTTACTTGTCGTTGGCCTCATAAATGCAAGATTTAGTTGTTCTTCTTCGAGCTTAGTCAAGATGAAATCATCCAAAGACGCGACCTGCTCTTGGTCACAATACACCACAATCGCAATGGCTCATTTTGATAGCATGAATGAGGGACTCTTCTTAGTGCTGCATCAGGGTCAACTTGAACTATAACGGTAAATCAATACCTCACATCTCCCACCCACTCGCGTTCTCGTCCTCTTTCTCCTCAACAGTTTGTGTCTCTTACGCAAACCCAGTAATCTCTCAAATTCAGACGGCCTCTGAGGAGTAAAGTCAAAAACAACTTTCTTCTTCCCTGGGAACATTGATGATCTTTAAAAGCACACAAGCAGGAGCAGACAACACCATGATTGATATTGCACAGCAATGCTTGTCTCCCTCGTAATGGGGATTTCAATTTAATCCTTTTGTTGCTGTCCAATAAATTCCCCTGCAAGTGGAGCTGTAAACTTGTGTTGTACTGATATAACTCTGGGCGTGAAAAGGCAACAGAGCAGACCCACATATTTAGCAGGAAGTCTCTTTGGGTTAATCATCTAGAATAGTAAATGCAGAATTTTATTGTTAAAAATGCAGGATAGATAGATAGATAGATAGATAGATAGATAGATAGATAGATAGATAGATAGATAGATAGATAGATAGATAGATAGATAGATAGATAGATAGATATTGGATTTCTGAGTATTGTGGTTTTTCTTTATGGGGTGTAAACAAACCACAGTAATGCAAAACACAAGATCTGCCATATTCATCTAAAGTTCGCCTTATTAGCAGCTTCTATGTGTATTAAAGTTGTAATAGATTAGATTAGATTATCAGAATCGTGTTGAATGTCTTCAATGAGGTAATTTTACATGCAGCGAAGTAGACAAAACAGCAATGATATGGGCATCGGACACATACAATTCAAGTGAAGAGCAGCACAGGCGCGTGGGAATGAAATGCCAAAGTTTTATGCTGGAGGAATGTATCTTTGACAGCAGCTAATTTTAAAACGGACACTCAGACTTCTTAAAACAATTAGCACATCCTCTCCTGCCTGAAGTAAATGACGAGACTGGATGACAGAGCCATGGAGAGAGAGGAGCCATAATGACCATTAGCAGTTCAACCGGTCCATATCTCTTATGACAGCGCACTCAGTGGACAGAGCAAACAAATACAGACAACGATCTGTTTCCAAGGACAGACTAAAATAGCTGCGCTGAAATCAATCAAGTGTATTAAAGAGTAACTAAACCCCTAAAGCTGAAACCCGATGTATTTGGGTATTTATTAGTGTTGGATCCTACAGATTGTGTTATAAATCCGCATGGCGACTGCCCTCTATGGTTGAAGACCGGCTGTTGCAATAGTAATTTGCTATTGGCTGATCTGGTGCCAGGTGACGTAGTGGTGCCAGCTTTCGTCAGCAAGCAAACACCCTATCACGGCCATCAGTTCTGCCAAAACCACAGCGGTCCAGAGCTCCATTTAGCCAGATGAAGACAGTAGTTATTGACACAACATCGAATAGTCTCCAGGGGCCTCCAGTTAAGAGCTGTCCAATTAGGCTGACACTGGGCTTCATCCAATACTGCAAATCAGTGGCGCGAGCTGGTACTTATCACGCATTTCCATCGGGGCTTTCAAAGAAAAGCTTCATCTGCTACACGTGTGGTCATCATTGAGGCTAAGGACCATTTATTACATTTGTTAATCTACTGGAGAATCATTTTCACCTTTTCAGTCATGACTCATGAGATCGTTAAGAAGGCTTGACTAATTTGTACTAGATGATGGATTTGATCCCTTTTATCCTTTTGTTTTTGGTAGTGTACTGAATGAGGGAAGACAGGAAGGATGGATATGAGGGGTGGAAGTAACACAAATTAAATGATAAAAATAGATGTGATGAAAATGCTTGTGAATTGAAAAATTTAGTGATAAATTGTGATATACTGACGATTTGATTTAAACACTGGTGATTTGATAAAAACAGAGCCATTTTCATCATTTATCACCAAGTTCTATCATTAATTATTTATCATTTAAACAACAACATTGCTATTTATCATTTAAGGCCCCAGAAGAGCGGAAGTAAAAAAAAATTACTGATACATTTAGAGGTGATGAAAATGAGTGTGAATTGATAAACACTGTGATTAAATTGCATGTGAACTTAAAAAGACAGTGATAAATTGTCAAATGACTTGATAAATTAAAAGGTGATTGGATTAAATAGCTCAGCGATGTATCATTTAGCGTGAGTAGTTTTTGTTACTTCCGCCCCTTTCGAGTAATTTTTGTTACTTCCGCCCTCACACCTAAATGTCAATCAAAAAACACTACGACATTTATATATTTTTTTATTTTGCCATGTAGCTAAACAAAAGGGTGCTATTTTTGAAGTGATCTTAGCTTGCTTGTATGCATGGAAGCTAGCCATGTGAATGCTAACGTGTGTGTTTATTAGCTGTGTAACATTGGGCCTAAAGTTACTTGAGTAAAGCCATGATGATGGGAGATGTTTGCTGTAAACACTTCAGGAGAACATCGATTGCTTTGAGGTTGAACTTTTGATTCCAGCTAGTGTGACCATTTGTAACTAAAGTATATTGTTTTTGTGATCATAGCATCAACAAAGCAGACCCTGCACATCCTCCTCTGCACACCAGAGCTCTGTGTCTGTTAGCACTGGGTCCACCATACCAGTCAGGCCAACTCAGAGGCTTCTATATGGATGTCGCCTTTTAATTACCTGTGTTTTCTTTCTGTTATAATTGTTGTTGTAGCCTCAATCTCTACTATTCTACTTAACTACGTCTCTGTTGTTTTGACGAACTTTGAACGGCTGGGAAATACGAGTTTGCTTAATAGAAAAATCATCATTGTATCCATCAATCAAACCTTTATTTATACAGGGGAAACAGGTGCAAGCTCTCTTTTTCAGGAGAGCCCTGTTACAAAGTCACATAAGGGAAAGTAGAATAAAAAATAGAGATAATACAATAAAAAACTAATAAAATAGTACAAATCATTAATTGTAGGTTAAATGCAATATACAAGAATGGATACAATTAAAATGTTGAAAAGCAATCACACATACTTTGTGGTAATGCAGCAATTAGGGAGGCAAACTGTGAGTATGAGATGAGGGTACTTAGACCAAGGCATTCTGTAATGTATTCCACATGAGGCACAAAATAGCTGAAGGCAGATTTTCCTATGAGAGTTTCTAGGAGAAGATTATTTGTTGAACGAGGTGAGGTAAGAAGTATTTTGTTAGCAGATGAAATTACTGAGATAAGAAGGTAGTTTAGATAAAAGTGCTTTATAGGACACAGTGCTGCTTTCTTCTAATTGATAGAGAAGGCCGGTTAACATTTTGATATAAAACACAATGATGAGTGTAATATCACCAGTAATAAAACAAGTAGCACTGTGGTAGAGAGGATCTAGAGGTTTTAAAATGGATGGAGAAGTGTGCATGTAAATTACATAATCCAGGACAGATAAGAAAGTGGACTAACTGTTTTCTGCCCTTTCTGGTAAAACATGTATTGTTTCTATTTTAAAAAACAAGCTTAGTTTTGAGCTTTTACATGGTTTTACATGGTTCAAATACACAAACATTGCACCTAGTGCATCATAAATGTGATTCTATTATAATGTATTATGTGTTGGTAAGCCTATGTTGTGTCACCTTTGAAAATGTCAGGC
>OMLI01099217.1:0-11861 GCA_900302605.1 Rondeletia loricata
AAAGGAGAAGTGCTCACTAACACAGATTTAAAAAATTTGTGAACAAAATTTGAGAGAAATAGGCCGTTTGCGTTATATTTTTGTTCAGTGTAGGAGAATGTTGTTTTAATAAACAACTTTTGAATCACACAGCGCATCAGATGCAGAAAAGGAAAGGTTGTTTGCATCAGAACCAGGACACACAGTGTCATAGATGCGATGCAGCTTACACAGTTCCGCACTATAGGTTGTTATCAATAACGTCATATTCCAACGCTCGATTCCTAGCTGGGGGGCAAGCGAGCAGACAGCTGCCCTGTCACATAGCTATATAGTCATTTTAGAGTTTATAAGAGCATTTATGACTTCTGATAGGTTAAATAGCTACTTTCGATACTTTTCGATACTTCAATACTTTTAAAATACGTAATATTTTCGATACAAAAAATATGGTATCTCGATACTTCGATAGTATCGATACTTTTGACAACCCTAAACACAACAGTGATTCAACCTATACCCAGTTCATGAAAGCTGTTATATTTGCTGTCTTTTCCTGGCAAAAAGCAGTATCAGTTCTTCTCCTGTATTCACTCAGCAATGTTGCAGCACCACACCAAGAATGCAACCACCACTGCTAGTGAAAATGCTAAATCAAAAATAGCAATATAATTTAACCAAATGTACCTCTGAAACATGTGTTGTCCTGAGGTTTATGATAAGGTATGCAAGGGACAGCATTTTTAGCACTGCAACCTGATCTAGAACCATAACTGGGACCAAAACAAGGACGGATGTGGAACCGAAACTAAAATTACAACCCCCCCCCCTTCCACCCCAAGCACCGCTTCTCCATAAAGTCCCAGAGGAAACACTGACAGACACCGGTGAAGGCCAAGCCCTGGCTGGCTTGTATAAGAAGTCCGAGCCTGGGAGTAGGCCGCTGTGTTTATCCTGTCAAGGTATGTTAACACCAGACCGCATTCCTGTAGTCCCTAAATTGCAGTGTTAGATTACAGCCCGGCTGAGAGTGCGCTCATACACATACACACGTAGAGCACTGTAAAGCAAGAGGAAAGGGTGTTGGATGACGAAGCCGTGACAAAAGCCGCAGCAGCAACAGGCAGTGCGTGTGTGTGGAAGGCCGACACCTGCCATTTGCAGTAGTATCAGGCTGTAGACCTGCAGACGTCCAGCACGTGGTGGGGCCGAAAACAACGAGCTGGTAAAGGTTACAGTTAGGTTTAGGCTAAATAAAACGTATAGGGACACAGAAATATCTGTTTCATCTACTGTCTGCGTGTTGTGGTGTCGACTCTTGCTATTGGTGGCTTGTATTGCTGGTGATGAAGGAATTTAAGCTTATTCTACTGTTGCACACACTGTAAGTCGCTCCAGATAAGATTTTTAAAAATGCCTAGAATGTAAAATGTAAATGGTGGCAAAGGTTAGGTTTAGGCAAAAACGAGCTGGGTAAAGGTAAAGTAAAGGTTAGGGCTAGTGTTAGCATTAGCCTTTCTGCCTAGTCGGGGGTCTCTGCAGGCCTACAGCCAGATGACGCTCGTCACTGGCTCAGCTTTTATACCGACATGTTTACAGCTGCTGCCTGGTGGGGAATAATTTCTGTACCTGACAGAGCAGGAGAGCAAGGCCTACTGTCTGTCAACTGTCACCAACGCTCTGCACGTTCACACCGAGCATGTTTGGAGCGGTGTGTTCGAACTCTGGAGCGTTTACTCTTTCAGTTCGGTTCATTTGGCCAGGTGAGAACAATGTCGTTCGAACTCGGGTGGCACCAAATACCGGGACGCCTTAAAGTGATGTTGAACTTTGGTAGTACCTTGGGTTGTGTAGCTTCCTGGTCCCAAAATCTGCGATTGTCTGTTATCGGTTGCTCCTGTGCTCCGTGAGCGGGACAGGACTAGTTTTTTTATATACTGTCAGAATCTGCTTTGTTTGCGTTCATTTATTTGCTAGAAGTGTGATTTTGAGAACTGTTTCGCCATACAATGGCAGTGAATGGAGAGAGAGAAAAAAGGTATTCTCCAATCCCCTCTCACGGAGCACAGGAGCAACCGATAACAGAAAATCGCCGATTTTGGGGCTTATATCATGGCCAGGAAGCTACACAACCCAAGGTACTACCAAAGTTCAACATCACTTTAAGATACGGGTGTCAGTCCTCCAAGCAAATTGTGGTTCGTTAGGAGTGAGAATGTAATCCAAACCAACTATGGGAAATGACCAGAAAATGCAAGGGTTTATGGGTATAAGGAGCCTACTGTTGACATCTGACAGCCAGCAGTTACTCATCCTTGGAAAGCCTAGCATAACAAAGTGAACCAAGGGCAAACTGCAGTTTGGACTGATGCTCATATTCAGCTATTTCTTCATGTTATTAACTGGTATGAACACCAGAGAAGGGAAATTATGGCAAAGAGCGCAGACAAGTCCATCATGCTTAGCTGAAGTTACAGGGACTGGACAGGGACAGGTTTGTTTTGACTCCCCCTTCTGCCAAAATCTCTTAACCTGGCCGGACGACAGCCTACCAAAACTCTGTGAACCTAAACGAACCAAATACAAAAATGCAACAAAAGAATCCCTAATTTCCACTATGGTTTGGACCAAAGAAAGCAAACTGTAGGTGTGATTGCACCCTTAAAACACATACTGTATATTGTCTCAAGATGCAGAATACATATTAGGCCATAAATCACTTTTTCATAATATAGATTCCTGTGTCTACGGTGCTGCAATGTGGGGACGAATTTAAGAATTTGGGGAATACTTTGTCTTATGATGTTGATGATGATGCAGAAGACATATTTAGTCCATAATCCACAATAATGACTATTACACATAGTGCAAATCAAGAAAGGGAGGGAGGCCCCTAAGAGACATGGCATGTTTAAGAGATTTACCTCCATAATGATTGAGAACATTAAAACCTGTACAGTGAAATGCATGCAAGTTCACCAGAGGAATATGAGCTTTTATCAATAATGCAGAGGCAGGGATATAGTTGGGGGTAAACCCACCTAAAGTCAGTTTACCCACCTTTTTATTTGTGGAAGAGTTCACCCACTTTTTTAGCCTGACATGAATCTTAATGATGTCGCTTCACAGCACACATCATAGTCAGTAGTGTAAAGTTATATGAAGATATGGTATTTTAAGGGAAATACAAGCAAAAATGAATGCTTTCCTGAAAAAATATAGTTGATTTTAGTTTAGATTGGTGGTTGTTTGCTGATGATCAGGCTGGATGTCCTCATAATATATAAGCATAGGTTAATATTTGGCATATCATTTAAAACTGAAAGGAGTGAAAAGAAAAAAATGAACAGTCTGTGCTCTGTGAATGAAAGTGATCAGACAGAAAATGTATCCAAATACATGTTTCATTATAGACAGGACAAAATTGAGAAAGCGAGACAAAAAACAAAGGGCTGCAGATGAGTTTCACCTGCATCGGACAGACGCGCTGCGCACTGAATCACAGCACCTCGTGCCATCTTGACTGTGCGCCCCGTTACACGGACTAACACGCGCTCCTTTCACATCATAAGCTCATCCAACCCTAAATGTTGGGAAATGAAACAAAGGGAGGCGCACAGGAACAATTCCCATCGAGTATTTATACCTTTCCACCATGACGATATTAAGAGGAGACGGTTTAAATGCACCTTTATAGGTGTTGCATCACCTTGCGTATACCTGGCTCTCTCCCGGTCCAGAAAAAAGCAGCAACCCCGCCTTCACTGCAGTAACGGTGCTGACCGCCATTCCCCTCCACACACCGCTCAGGGGATTGTATAACAAATTAATGCAACACAATAGATGGAAACGAGAAGGTTTCACTGTGAGCACTATTATTGCACATGGATAGGAATAACAGACTGAAACTGAATAACCACCTTATGCACCGCTCATTTTCCGGGGCAGAGACACACACTGCAGGCTGCACTCGACTGAACGACGCTACCAGCACTACAATCGACACATAATAATATAAAACGGAACCAGATATAAAAACATGCACAAGTGGGTCAAAAATTGCGTACAGATGAGATCAATCCCGCGAGAATGAAGGGGAGACGACGAGCATCCACGGAAAGCCGTGGCACGCACGGTGGAAACTACACAAAAGCATCTTATACCTGCACAAGTTGACATTTGGGAGTCGTTTTCCTGGCTCCTGACGAGATGTCCGGCCTTATAAAAAACGACAACCAGGTTCTTGTTCCGTAATGGTCGCAAGAGCCGCAAGGGGTTTATTTCTGTTTATTTCTAGGCCGTTTGTCAGCCCCGTTATCCGCGTTCAGGTAAACATGATGATGAGGATGATGATGGCTCCAGTACGGACGCACCGAGTCACCGTCGTGTCGTCAGTAGAAAAAAAAAGAAAAAAAGGTGCTTTCCAACCCCTCGGCTCTTCATAACGGTGTCTAGAAATATATATTTATATATAGATTTAGTTTTTTTATTGGCTGTTCCGGTGAAAGTGGGGGAGAGTACAGGTAAGAAACCAACCAATGAGGGGGGTTCGCTCCAAACAGCCGTCGAAATTTAAAGTTAAGACGACAACTTAAGGTATTTAAAAAAAATGTTAATATATATAGCCTATATATCTTCCAGTTAATAACAGTATACCTTTTTATGGTATTCCAAAAAAATAATACTCATAAAGTTCCTATTCTGTGGGGAAATACCTCACCCCTTATGAAAAAGAACTATAGTGATTCTATAATACATTTTTAGAAGGATACTATACAAATATCATAGAAGAAGAAAAAAACGCCATGTTGGTGATATTACAGTATTGTTACACAAATATTATCGTGTTACCATAGAAGATAAAAAAAATACCATAAAGTACGATAAGATCACTATAAAGTCAATATGGAGTACGAGTCCCTATAGGAATATTATAGGAATATCATACCGATTTGTAATCAAGAGAGCAAAATTCCTCTCATGTCTATTCTGTTTGTGAACTCTCACTGACAAATGCATTCCTTATAAAGTCCAGACTGCAGCACAAAACAACATTTCTTCCCTGCATTGCTTGCATTACCCAGAACTACAGGTGTATAAATAACACTCCAATATTGTGCAATATTATGCAATAATAATTTTTTTTTTAAACACGCCGAATAATGGGAATAAATGGAAAAAAACGAAGGAAACAGACGCATTCATACAAAACAATAGTCTTCTTCTCGAGAATAAACTCTTACCTTACCAAAGGAATCATGTGGTGTTGCAGTGTAGCAGGGAGGGGTGAAGTGGACATAAAATAAACATCCCATCCCTTTGCCATCATCACCAGAGCAGCAGTGAGCCACAACCAAAGCGCATGAAAAAATCCCACGCGTTCGCCGTAACAACCCGATTTATCATCCGGCTATCAAAAACAATGAGCTAAAGTGGAGTTATTCTGAACAACGGTATGAAAACGCATCGTCCGGCCGGGTGGGCAGCAAGTTAGCACAACTAAACCCTGCAACCTCGCCCGATTTTATCCCATCTACAACTGGATAAACTGCGTTGAACAGGGCCACGCTGTTATGTGAAAGCCCCACAACCTGCCGCCGAGTGTTGTCGTGGTTGTAAAAGTGGCAGAAAAGTGCAGAAAAGAAAAGAGGGAAAGTGTGAGAAACTACAAAAAAACAAGCGCTCCCCGGTTTATTATAACAGCGTATGGCCGGATAACGGTTCACTTCAGGCAGCCCCATGTACCGCTAGGCGGAGAGAGAGAAGCCAGCCAGGTATAACGGTACACCACACTGGGATATGAACCCATTAATACTCCCTAAAAACTCCCTAAAACGTGGTCCAACATAGTCCCCAAAAGTCGTCAGGCGGAGTTTACCGAGTGGAAACCTCGTCATCCGCCCGGCCGGGTCGAGTCCCGACGGTTTCGGAGGAGTTTGACTTACCGCTGTTCCTCCTCGGGTTCGCCTGCTTTCTGCGCTTACACCTGGGGCCATCCGCCATGATCCTCTCGCTGTGTCTGAAACGCAGCCGCCGGAGAGTCACCTCCTCCTCCTCTCTCCTCCTCCTCCTCACCCCTGCTCACCCTCCCTTTCCACTCCTCCCCTCCACCTCCCTCCCCTGTTCGCTTTACGACATCACCTTCCCCAAACACCTGGTTTGCGACACCACTGGCCGCGTTTACGGCATCACCTTCTCGAACACCTCAGCACATGGCCCCTCCTACTGGCCGCACATGGCTCTCCTATTAAACCAACCCTGCACTCCACCTCCTCCTGCATCACAGGATCGGACCCTGGACTCCCACTTTCTCTGCTCCTCCCTGCCAAAACTAAAAACCGATTGAGCCGACATACAAAAAAGTAAATAACAAGGTGCTGCTCAACAGGTAGAGCTCTAGTCTGACAGGAAGTGATGTAAAGGTAAATAAATATGTGGGTAAACTATGACCTCCGGTCCGTGATCATCATGAGGAGGGATGTCGTGGTCTTTGCCAACCTCTTCATTTGTGAAATAGAGTTTACCCAACCTTTTTAGACTGACATCAATTTATAGTACAGTATATATCACGGTAGGTAGTATGTAACTGATGTAGGTTATATGACTGTTATCAGTTATATAAAGATAGGGGCCTTTTAAGGGTAAAAACAAATGTATGTGTTTTTTTAATTTTATATATATATAATTAATTTTTGTTTATATTGGTGTTTGTTTTCCTTATGATGATCACAAACTGGAGATCATAGTTATACCCACCTTTTAAATTTACCACTACATCACTGATAGTAAGGCATCACAACCACCAGTATAAACAAAAATCAAGAACATGTGGATTTGTTGACACATTTTTTTTGTTGCCTGGTCAGGGGAACTCCTCACATGAGTGAATTAACCCTTTAAATGTTGAACTGTAGCTGTAACTGTTCATTTCCAAAACACTATATATGCATTTTCCTACTATAAATTAAAAAGTCCCACAATTTGTTATAATTTTGTCAATCATTTTGTGTGAATAGATGTCACTTTTTCAAATGTTTTGATATCTCCTATTAGATCAAAGCTCTTCAGTTATACAATTGTGTCATAACAGTTTAATGAGACGCCTATTCAGGCTAAATGGGCTGTGTAATGGTAAATTAAGAAAGGAAAAATCATGACCCATAAATGCTTGGAGTGCCAAATAGGCATGGTTTACTGTATTAAGATAGTGTAAGGTAAGTTGTCAATCACAGAACAGTAGAATAAATAGTTTAAAACAAACTATGAGAATTATTTACACATACTATTTGACCCAGGTGTGTGTTGCATAATTAGAAATACACTCCCATATGCAAAAAAAAAAACGTCCATATTTGTCCATATCACTGCAGTTGCAATATTTCTTCATTTTCCAGTCTTTTACTTGATTTGAAGGTTTACATGATCTTTTAATAGGTAGAGTAAGTTTTGTGAATTTTGTGAATCTCCGTCCAATGATACCATTCAAAACCCATCAAGCCTGTTTTCTAAATATCTGGAAGCCTGAGTGTTTGAAGATACAAGGTGTTCCTCCAACAGCAGAGAAGATGAGTTTATAAAATGAACATATAATTATCTTGTGGAATGCTCTCTTCCTTCAGCGGCCTCCAGTCAGATAATGAGATAAAGCATAAAGCGACCAGGCAGTCATGGGGTTTCTTTGTGATCTGATAGGTCACCTCAGTGCAGAGAGAATAGCCCCGCCCCTTTCTGCTCTCCCAGTTAACAGAGCCGAGCCAGTCTAGGTCACTGGGTTTTGTATCAGTGCAACATATTCAGACTTACCGTACCTAGGGCCTACACATAGGTCAATATCTGTTCATCTAAATTTTTTACATTTTAGGCATTAGGCTGACCCTCTCATCCAGAGTGACTTACAATCAGTGCAGCAGTAGAATAAGCCTGAATATGTTTCTGTGCTTAGATGAGCATGGATGATAAAGAAGTACAAAGTAAAAACAGAGCTGAGGAGGAATGGTAGGATTTTATTTTATTTTTCATTTATTTAAAATTTAATTGTGACACCTTGGTATAATTACCGTAAACAATGAGACCATGGTGGAGACGATTGGTAGCCTCTATGTCACGCAAGTGGTGTTGTTAGTGCTAGTGTTTCTCAAAATTAAAACCACATTTCCCATAAACCCCGTTGCTTCCTGTCCCCCCTCTCCCTCCCTGGCGTTTATTTTCTCTTTGGCTTTACTGAAGAGGATTAACATTGGAAGTGATTTTTCCTTAGGCATTTCACTCCTTCCACCATCTGCCATTGCAAGAAACTCTTAAAGCTCTCATTTGCTCTGGAAGAACAGCACCCTCTTCCTGTTTTGTGCCATAAAGCAATCCAGCAGATTTCCCTCCAAATCTGACCCGGTGGCACACGATGTAAAATGCAGTACAGAGGCCAGGTGAGGCTGACAATCTTCTCAGCCATGGTCTCATTCGGTAACTGTACTAATGTCTCAAAATTAATTTAGTAATGATTTATTGATGTTGAAATGATACATGTAGCACCTTTAAAAGACCTTTTGAGCAGCGAGTTGAGAAAACCTGAAGCAACAGAAGACAGTTAACCCAGAGATACTGGCCTAGATACAGAGCACGGTTTTGGGCCTCCTCCTCAGCAGGGACACAAGTTCAATGACAGGTCAGGGGAGCGGCCTTTGCGGTCCTGTCGAGCTATTCTTGTACCTGCCGATGATCAGGTTTCCAGCTCAGACAGCCCTGGACACGCCAGGTGCTGCCGAACGCTGCGAGCCTCTCGCAGTCAGCGAGCCTCTCGCAGTCAGCGAGCCTCCTCTAGACGCCTCTACAGTGTCCTGGGGAACGGGGAATGAAATTAGACTGGGCAGGATTGGTAGGGGGAGGGAAAGCTCGAGATAATATCCATTGTTCAAAGGTGCGTTAGTGTTGATGTGCTGCAGTAGGCCGCTTGACTCAACACTGTCCTCATGAATGAGCTTAGATTGTGTGGGTTTTTGTACAGGAGGAAAACGTGGATATGCGGAGTGCAGCGCAAAAGCTGCTGTAGTAGGCCACTTATCACTTACAACGAAGTCCAGGTGAATGAAAGTAGAGTGTGTGGGTTTGTTTGGGAGAGGAAAATATGTCGATTCATGCACTGTACAAAAGTGCTTCATTGTTGATGCACTGCAGCAGGCAGCTTATCAGTCCAAGCAGCCACAGACCGCACATTATTTAATAAAAACAGATGCAACGCAATCAAAATGCAAGGCGTGTTTGGTGCATATATCACCTGGGGGACGGTGTGTGTGGTGGCACACGAATATCAATATGAATTTAATTTGCTTCCTTTTCTCTCCTTTTGCTTTTGTCTTTCATTTTCATCTTTTTCATTGCAAAATACCTCGAATTGCATCGTATGAAATGTGTTATATTAATAAAGGTTCAACAAGGTTTAAAGGCCGTACATCTCAACAGGCAACCACTGCCCTGCTGCCTGGGAAGTGAAAGAGGAAATGGAGGTCACTATGCAATGCTAATTTGGTACTGAAAGGAATATCGGGCTCAGAGGATTTGGCCTTTGACGAAGAGGTGTCCCCTTAGGCTAAATGCCTGTTCCTTCCTTCCTCAGAGGTTTGTTTTATCATGGGTCAGGTAGGGGTTCTGCCTTTCAGAGTGAAGCTGTGGACCTTATTGAGCTACACAGGGAATTGAACCACAAACCCTGACAGTTAGTGCCTTGCTCTATCCATTCAGCTACACAGGACCTCGGTTTACAGCAGTGAGGCATTTGTTTATGTGAAGATCAAAAATGGACCTTACTCCCACAGCGACCATTTTGAACTTGCCCCACTCGGGGTGGGAAACGCCACCTGGAAGAGCAAGTATACAGCCCAGGTGTGTCGTACTGTTGTGTATCAAGATGCACATCATACAAACATCGGGAATCATTTCACAGATTCCCCACTGAAAAACATGTTAGAAATGAATGGATCTAAAGAATCCGGAGGGATGTAGGTTCACATGTTAAGGTAATATATTTGGCCCACTATAGATAGCTACCGGAAGTCCTCAGTAACTAGTTTTATATATATATGTGCCAATCTTGTGGGTAGTTTCTCACCCTGAGTGTGATGTAAATTCAAAATGGCCAGCATGGGAATAAAATCAATGGAATAAGGTGAAGGTATAGGATTACCTTTCAAATGTTAATACAGACAAAATAACAAGCAGAATCACTTTATTTGACAAGCATAATAAATAAACAGCAATTTGTCTTGGTGACTTTGATGCAGAGACTTATCGACAACTAATATAGATTTTTTTCTCCTCTGTGATGCAATTCACATTTTCATTCTAATTTCATTGTAATGGTCTTATTAGATTTAGCCTCTGAAGCAGAGGTGTCCCCTCAGGCTAAATGCCTAATGCCTACTATTCCCTCCTCAGTGGTTTGTTTTATCATGCGTCACATAGCTTGGTTCTATACCTTTTAGAGTAAAGCTATTCAATGAAAGGTGAGGGCAAAGGTATCGCTCTGCCTCAGAAATGCTAATCCACACAAACATGTAACACTCCTGTGTTGCAAATAAGCACATTTCCTCAGTACAAATCAATTAACTTCTGCTATACCGCTCTCTAGTAAACGAACAAAGAGGGGGGCCGTGGCAAAAAGATGAATAATGTAATTTTGTGTCAAGATGAGTAATGCAGGTACAAATCACTTGTCTGGATGAGTGGCTGGGGAGTTGATAATGGCGGGTCTTCATGTTGGGGTTATAAGGCAGGAGAAGAGTGGGAGATAATTCATCTACTCTCTCTGTCACTCTTCTATTACTGATATGCTGTAAGAGCAGTGTAGCTGTATGATAGTATGCATGGAGAGATGGGCATGAACCTGGAATAAGGTAGCCTAAAGTATTTGCTGGGAAATGTTTACTTTATGATAAGGTTATTTTTAAAGGCCCAATGCAGGTTTTTTATCTACCTTGTAAATTATGTTTGTGCATATTTTTTATGGCTATAATGATTCTTTAAGGCCTTGCAGTTGGAAATGACGTTTTTTTTTGCAATTTTCAGATGCCATCAAAACATAAAACACATGATTTGCCCCAATGTTTAAAAACAATTACAATAATAAGTATACCTTTTACAATTTCACGATACATGTAAAATTCAAGTTTAACTGTCATATGCTGCTGGTCCTTGTGTCAATTTGAGGATTAAATAATGTATCAAAATGAAGGGATACATAGCATGGTGGTTATACTTATCCAGCTCACAACCATATGAACAATCATTTTTAACATGCACAACTCTAGTGGGAATCAAACCTGCGACCCTGGCAGTGTCAGCACCTCGCTCTACCCAACGAGCTGCACAGGACCACGTTTCCAGCAGCGAGGCATTTGTTTATGTGAGGATCAAGAATGGGAATAACCACTGAATTCCCCACTGAAAAACAGAAACGAATGGATCTAAAGAATCTGGAGGGATCTAGGTTCAAATTTTAAGGTAATACTATATTTGGCCTACTATAGCTAGATACTGGAATCTAGCCTAGGTAGCTAGCTAGTAGCTAACTAGCTAATAAGCTCCCTAACTTCCCTGTTAAATCCAAGCAGTTGTTGTAGTTGCTGCTCCCAAGATTGCTAGCTAATTTGATAACTGTTTAGTCAATCTGAAGTCCTCACTTACGTGTTGAAGTGTAAAGCTCAAAATGGCCGCCATGGGAATAAGGTCAATTGGGTTTTTAACAAGAAGCTTTTGTTCCATATGGGGTTAAGAGGGCTTAGTCATGTGACTTCCATGTGTCCGGAGCTCCAGTGCTGCAACAAATGAGGTCAGCCTCCAGGTATGGACTTGAACAGCAGGCAGCGCCTCAGGAGGAGCACTGCTTTACA
>OMLI01099218.1:0-13103 GCA_900302605.1 Rondeletia loricata
CACACACACCTCCCCATCTCTGCCTGTTGCCCCTGGAGCATGCCAACCTAGCAGCTGGCAGGGAGCTGATGGATGGCAGACAACCAGCAGCTGAGGCATTGCTGCTCTTCTTCCTTCAACCCCTGCAGTCCCTCTCTGTTTTCTCCTTATTTCCACTCAGTCAGTAGAACATCCCTGCTCTGCATAGCAAATGTGTACAATCTAATGGCGTGTAAGCATCCATTCTTTTGTATCCACCCTCATCCAAATGCACAAATATATTTTGTTGCATCAAAGGCCTTTTCCCAACTGTTGTAGCCCCTATTCCCTTCTTCCGTTTAACAGTCTGCCCCCTAAGCCTTCCCAGTTGGCCTGTGCCCTCCATTTCCTCATTCCTTCCTGTCGCTCTGCGGGGCCTCCGTTCCTGCTGATGTCAGTGGTCCTGGCCCAGGCACAGCCCCCTCACAGCTAGATGCAGCTCAGACATCACAGACATCAAATCAGAGTAAAGGCTAATCAATAGTGTGCAGCGGCAGTCTAATGTTTATCAACGCAATAGACATTCATCTGTGCAGGAGCTACTGGGTAACATTGCAGAGGCTAAAGCATGCACAGTGACTGATCCTTTTGCCTGGTTGTGGGAATGAGAGAGAAAGAGATTATTTGAAATGCAGAGATGCTTATTCTTAATTACGCATTTAGTTGGAGCAGGGAATGCATAATGTGGGCCGCATTCACGAAGGGAAAATGTAACAAAAATGTATTTACTGCCTTCACACACAAAAAAAGACATTTGTACAGAGGGCGCAATTTACGTCTGGATTACATCCATTCATTTCATTCAAAACAAAAATGATTTGATGTTATGATTCAATATGGATCACTGTTTAAAAGATTCATTTTCAGTCACTCTTGATGCTACGGCTCATCATGTCGCCAATAGAACCTGCCTCATCATAAACCATTTTGTTTTTATTGTCAAATTATAACTAGTAAACATGCCAAATACCACCACCTCATTAATTATCACATCTCATTAAATGAAAACAAAAAGGACAGTAAAAATCTCGTTGTGTAAATCTTAATAGCCAAAAAGCAAAAAACAGTTTGGCCTCGATTTCATTCCTTCGACACAGAATGTTCCCAGCTATGGCTCTACAGAATGGAAGAAGAGAGGGAGATGGAGAAGAGAAAAGCATCTATAACACAGATAGTACAGAGAGTGCCCTATCTCATACTCTCTAAGCACTCTCCTGAAACTTGGGTAATCGTGGCGTTTGGGAGACAGATAGCCGCACGATAAAAGGTATCTATGGGTATGAGCATATGTGATAAAAGCACACATGGACTGCTCAGCGCAAGACTGGGACTACATGCGTTCTGCTCGATTGCTTACTCACTCACTAGCCTCCAAACCAAGTCTTATCAAGCTGCAGAGGATCTAGGGTGCTTTGACCACATTTAAAGATACAGAAACACGAGGAGACAACATCTCTCTCTCTTTCGTTGTCTTTGCACGCAGGAGAGCAAATGCATGTAAATATAAATACTATGAAACAAGTGTTACTGTGTATGACCTTCTGTCACATATGATCAATGATGTAGTAGTGGAGTAACACAATCAAATTAACAAAACAACATTCATGGTGGCTGTGGAGGTTTGGAGAAGGGCTGGAGAGGGCTGCAGCAGGGCACAAGACCCTGGGTCCCTGTCAACCATTATTACTTGCGGCAGTATGCTATCCGCTGGCAGACAAACAAATAACCATATGAGAACTGTTAAATCTGCTCTCCACCATGCAATTCTCACTCTCTTCCATGCTCTTCTGGATGTCTATGGTAAAAGTTAGCAAGTGCGGGGTGGCTGCATGTGTTAGAGAAAGAGTATGCATGTGTGTTTGTGTGTGAAAGCATGTGTGTGTGTGTGTGCATGTGCATGCATCCATACACTATTTGCTAACAGAAATGCCCAGGGGAGATGGGTGGGGGGGTATTAGAATGAGGCATACAGATTTTTCGGGTGAGGCATGACCCACATGGTGTCGACCGCTTTCTCAACAGAAGACAAAAATAAATCATTATTTTAGTGCTGGGGCGGATTAGCCAGGCTTACCAGGAATTTTATCACTCTCCCATAATGTGCTGCATGGTATTAGCATAATGCGAAAAATGATTAGATACCCTTTATCTCTGCATCACACAGGATAGCTATGCAATTATTAATAGGAGCTGTCCCAAGCATGCCCTGTATATGTGGAGATTAGCATGTGATTTGATAAAACAGATAAATGTTGCAACCCAAGCCAAAATCAAGTTGAAAACAGCTCTTTTATAAGACCCATTGTGAAGGAGCTGCATACGTTCCCTCACAAATCAGGTGAAGAGCCCCGTACACTCATCCACACTACTCACACTTAGTTTGTGCTATGGCAATTTCTTTCAGTTAATACTGGGGACATACTAGAAGACTTTAAAATCAGATTTTGAAAATGCATTGCATGACACACAAAATGGATTTTACAGATAATTTGTCTCCCAGTTGTAAATACTCTCACACTAGACGATTAGAAAAGAGCGGGGTATCACACACATAATATAACTGAGATTATCCTGCTGACTCCTGATACATCACTGACATCAGGACCTAGAATCTCGCGGGAACTCGCACAATCCAACGTGATAGTCAAAACAACAATGGAGGCAGACAGACAGACTCATATCCTCCTGTTCACTTCCGCCTCACAGCACTGTAAACTCGGCTGTCATTGACTATTGGCAGTCTCCACTCTTGGCATGAATCTTGGAATGATAATATTTGGCTGTGCAGATGAGTCAGCGAGTCGATCACAGTGGTTAAAATTAAGTCTGTAAACCCTTTACATTACCAGATAATCTTTGCCAACCATCGGTCCCAACCAAGCAGCTGATCAAGATTTCCCTTCTGATTGTCGCAATGAGCAAATCTGGTGAAAATATGTCTGAATCCTCTAGTGTGGAGCAGCCACAAATTACACTTTCAACTTCTAAATAAGGATCCAATTTAGATGATTAATACAGACACTTTATTTAATTACATAAGTTACAACACAGCATTTCATCGGTTACAAGTTTGTTTCAGTTCCCTAACTTTATTTTTTTCTCTGAGGTCCACTCCCTGGTGTCAGAGGGGTGGTGTGATGATCTTACATGTGCGCATATGAGAGTGCTGCCCAACTCTACACTGCCCAAACCAAGTTGGACTGGAGGGAGGGCCAAACAATGTGTTTTTGTCTGTTTCTGGTTTTTGCTTTCTTCCTACCAGGGGCCTGTCTCACGAATCAAGTTCAACATAGTCAGGGTCTATATCTTTGCGATAGCTTGTTTCATAATACCTAACAATGGAATCCTGGATAACTGGTCTCATGAAGGTGGTTATCAGTTCGCTCTGTCAACCTTGAATTTTCCAATCCAGCTATGAGCGCGTTCTCATAAAAGGGACAGTGTTTGTAACAAATAGCCAATCACATGAAAGATGGATAGATCCAGAGCAGCGTATTTACGAAAAGATGAAACTTTATTGATCCCTGTGAGGAAATTAGGCAGCTGCAGCAGCAAAAAGTAATAGGATTCAGCAGGGAGAAGGAAATAGCATATAAGCATTCAACTAATAAAGTAATATGTGATAAGCTGTGACCTATTTAGCGCTATGAAACCAAATACTAAATACAGTGTATTGGTTACTTAAAACAATGCATCCTGCTCCCATCGCATAATTGTTAGCTCTTGAATTTTTCCATAAAGCAATAGGGAGCCGAAGCGGAAGTGTAGGCTGAAGCCTCACCGTGGTTGACTAGCGGCTAACTGGCTAGCGCAATTTCCCATTGACCGCAAAGTATTATGTCTTCTGCAACTAAACAAAGCAACAAATGGTGTTGAGATTCACCTCTCGGCACATTAAGTAGCGTGAGCTTTAAGACGATTTGCATGTTTCTGTTACTTTAGGGTGTAGAAACTTACAGAAAATACTTTGTTCGTAACAGGGAGAACTACATTGTAGCATGTACCAACTGTTGATAGCGGGGCTGATCTGCCTGAGTAAGGAGTAGACGCTGTCGCGCATGGGAAGGTTTTCACCTCTTGAGATGCAATTTGGGACTTCGCTAAAGAGTTCAGGCTCACGATAGTAACTGCTGACATTTGTTCACAGTAGCCTGTGAAGCATGAACAAGCTAGCTAGCTAGCTACCATAGCTTGTTCCCTTTGCAGGAGATGGAACATTCCAGAAAGCTAAAGGCCTGTTGGGTAGTGTAGTTCGGTAACTAATTTTGTCGTTCATGTAAATAATACTGAATGGATTTTTGTGAAATTAAGCCAAGCGAGATGTGTTGATGCCTCCTACAACATATTTCAAAATCAAAGCCATATGCTTTTTAGATTGCTTATATGAAGTAACCGCCCATACATTGAGGTAGGGTAAAGTCAACCAGAGGGTTGGCGGAAATTACGTCAACTTCGGCTCCCTATAGATACAGATAATGAAAAACAGGCAATCAGGAAAGAGGGAGGGTAATTAATGACATCATCAATCTATTGGAAGCTTTCTCCTAAGTCCGACGAGCCACCACCGATCTCAATGTGACTTTGGGATAAATAGATTTAGATGATTAAAAAACAGCCGATGATGAAATGGGGAGGTGACCAATCGACAGCAAACTCTCAAGTCCAATGAGGCACAGTGGGCATACTCTCCATTCATACAGTATTGTGAAGATGTTCTATTCACAATGTCTGCTTCATGTTCCCCAGGGCTGCGGTGATGGGAATATGGGTGCAATCTATTGAAACAATCACTCTCAGGAATCCTATGAAAGAATTTCAGCGCACTTAACAGTACGTTTTATTAATTATTGATAACTATAGTCAACTAATGTAAGCTACCTGCTATTTGATAGAAGCCCTCTTTTACAGCCAGGGTGGGCAAATGGCCTGGAAACGCTACCTCTGACATAATAAATCATCAGGGAAGCAAAGGGGGTCCCTGTGAAGAGCCCTTCTTACTATCTGTGCACCCAAATCCATGGGATCTTCTAGGAATGGTAATGCCATTTTTCCAGAGAGTTGATTGTGAAGAGGCAGACTATTTATATGTTTGGATGTGAAAGCCTGAACATAAGCTGCTCCGGAGCAGGTTAGGTGTGCAGCCTAAGTGACCATGGCGATGTACCCCACTTAAAAGTGAGCCACCGTCGTGAGACTGAAAGGCTACGGTTTCGCCCAAAGTTAGCTCACTAACCCACTAATCCTGCTTCATGACACAGGCCCCAGCCCTAGTTAAGTTCACTTAATACATCTATTTAAGAAATTTATGAAGACAAAGGAAACAGAAGTTCCCCTATTGCTAAGTTTAATGGTACATCCAAATAGTATTGACTGCTGGCTTGCTCTAACTAGCATGTAACCTGCTGTGGGCTTGGGTACTGCTGACTGTTTGTGGCAAGGATTCTTGTTATTGTTATTTTCCCCAAGATGACCCATGTACAGTGTAAAAAAGTTCTGATGGCAAGTAAATATAAAAAAAGACCCCTAAAACCAACCTCTGGACTGATGCTCCCTTTTTGTCTCTGCTCCACAATTCCTAGACTTGCCGGCTGCCATCCTTTGTAGAAGGGCTTTTACATCCTAACCCTACATCCATTCACCCTCATAATTCAGGTTTTAACTGAATTCCAATTGACAGTGCATCTGTACATTTCTTTCCCTTCCTCAGTTTGTTGCAATTTCATAGATAAAGAGAGACGTGAAACAAAGTGGCTCTAAGTGTCAAGTTGAGGCATGAAAAAACTAGCAGGCTGACACTTGCTTAAAATCATAGTGGCAGCTTCAAATGTGTGTTTCTAACCGTGAAATTGAGCATATAAAGAAATCAAAACACATGCTGAATGCTATTCTCACCAAATAAATGTAACAAACACCACTAAAGGCACTTTCTTATGACTTGAAAAATATTGGAAGTGACAGCCCCCACTGACGGAACAGAACTTCACTGGCATGTCTTTCAATGATAGCAAGATAAAAGGTCACAAGAAATTATTGTCTTTTTTCCCCTCTGTGGGCTCTGGTGAATGCTGGTCTCATTGTCTTTCAGTGATTCCCTGAGCTTAGCTTTCATCAGTGGTAGGCCGTCTGTCTGGCTGACCTATGTGAGAAAAGGTGAGCAGCATCACACAAGGGCTAGAGCCAGTTCCAGAAAAAAGAAATAATGAAAGAGGGAGGGAGGGAGATCCACCAGCATGCAGTTTGCAGCATCAACCCTCACTTTCTCTCTCTGTGTGTCTCCCCCTCTTGCTCGCTTTCTCACTCATTCAGTGTTTCGCCTTCTTACTAATACTTTTCTCTCAGCATCTTTTCATCCAGTCTAGATCTATCCCTTTCTTCCCCCTTTCTTTCTGTGCACCCTCATTTTCCTCCGTTGCTCAGATACAAGCACGTTTTCTCCAGCAAGCTCATTTCATTACATTCAATTGAATGTAATGAAATATGGAGGACGGGTATCCACACCCAGATTTGGCCTTGGTAGTAAGACAGAGGCCAGCTGTTGCAGTGGCCACCTATATGGATATTACAGAGACAAGTCAGATCGGCCTGCTTCAGACTGTAATATTGGACTGCACTCTCTCTCACTCTCTATCGTGCATCTGTATGTCTCTGTCATATAATATGTAGGGTAAGATGCATATTAAAGGCATACTACCGGTATGTAAGATTTATATAAAATAGCACCCCCTGCAGGCACAATGACGAATCTAAATCAAAACAAAAACAAAACCTGCCTCTACCCCATTTTCCAAACAGCGCTGCATACACACCCCCTCACTGAGAGAAACAAATGTAATCAATTCTCAAACGCTTCAACACTGACAAAACAAGTCAGTTAGGAGTAGTATATTTATGACAGAACCAGAACAAATTACTCATGGCCATGTGGTATGACTCGAATGACTATAATAACGTTACTAGAAACATGGTGCAAAGGGGATCTGCGTGGGTTACACTCTAGGGCTTGTGAGCTATAGATTATTACCATCAAGGCACATCAAAGCAGACCACCTTGACCAATTATTGATGAGTGCTAGCAAGTCTTTTGCCAAAAGACCAGATGATCATCATAAACAGATGTGATGGGTGAAAATGTTATCTCTCCCCTATACGCTGTGTTAGGTAACTCTGCTCCCTGTACATATATTTAGAAAACAGAATACAGAAGACAACATAAAACTACACCAAATCTAAGTCCTCGATTTCTCAGCGAATTGGTCCGGTAAACGTAGCCACGGTTAGCATAACAGATGAACAGCTATAAATAAGATAGTAGTATATTGACACTACAGCAGCGCAGAACAGCAACAAACATAACGTTAGCCTGGTTAGTTCTGTACATAATGGAAACACATAACAAACCAACTGGGCTTTGCCTTTATAAGGCTCAGCCCTGCACAGATCTTGTATTTTGGGCGATGGTGTCTTTATGTAGAGGATCCATAGATAGTAGTAATTAATATATCTGTGAGGGGCTTTTTTTTTTTATCCAGTGGGTGGCAATATTGGCTATTAATGGACAAATAAGAGCCTGCATACCTAACCTACAGCTATTTGTGACATTGTGAAGGTTTAATATTGAAGCCGACATGAACTGAATTAAGTGTCCACAATTGGACATGCCATTTGTATTGCAAAACTATTTGCGCTATCATCCATTTGCAGAGAATGAAAGAAAATGAATTACAAGTTAAGGTAAAAGCAATATTCAACTTAAAAAATGAGTTTTATTCATTATAGATTGAGTGAATTTTTGGTTGAATGCTATCCGGAATTTGGCACACTGACGTTAAATGAGCTTGCTAGATGCCTATTATTTCTGGCTCTGTCAGAGCTATGTGGGCTAATCTGGTAGAGACAAGTGGTAAGTTAGCTAATAGCTAGCATAACTAGCATTAAGGTAAGGTAAGGTAAACTCACTTATTAGCATGTTAATAATACCAGTCTTACACATACACACACAAGTAGCGACTAACTCTGACTAATGTTAGAGCCCTCCCTGTTCAAGTCCCTTAGGCTAGTGTGGACTACTGTTTTGCTTCAACTCATCCCCATATAAGATTACCGTAAAACTGGCGAGTCCCAAATAAACGCTGAATCTCTTTTACTGGCCGGGTGGGGCTACACGTTTTGACAAATAAAGTCCGGTCTCAATTAGAAGCCGGGTACAATACGCTATGAGAGTGCCGTGTCATCACATAGTAACGACCATAGCAACGACCCAATGGAGACAAACAATCAGATCCAGCGTTGTCTCCAGTGAGTTTCAAACTGGCTTACCACACAGCTCACTTTATTGCATTCACTTTCTATGGTACAGAGAACTTAATATTTGGCAGCATGAATGTTCGTATGAGTGATTAAAACTTACAATAACCGTCAATGGCACTAGCAAGCTAATTTAACCAAATATTTGTCTCCAAGGCACGTTCTGTTTATGGAAATTATGTCATCACTTTCATTAAACTTTTGTCGGCTTTCACCCTTTCTAAGGTAGGCTACCAGTACGGGCTCTCTCTCTCTCTCTCTCTAGTGCATGAGGTTGATGCGCTGTCTCTCGGAGCGAGAGCAAATTAATGATTCATAACGGTAATTGATATGTTATTCAATAGCCTAATTTTTACACAAGTAATATTCATACTGGTTTAAATAAACAGTTCGATAGTAGACTACGGTATTTCCCATCTTTGCTGAGCAAGAGTTTTGTGCAAAAGGAATTAAAGGCCTGTCCCATATAGACGCCTGTCCCAAATATAGGCCGGTTGAGTTCAGCGATTGAAGCAAATAAAAGCCCGGGCTATTAATTGAAGTTTTACGGTAGCTCTATAGTAATAAAGCTGTGGTTTTATCTCTGGAGTTAGCTCACCAAACCATCATTCATCTTTTGAACCAGCCTTCTCAGCCAGATGGTTCTAAAAATTATGATGAAATTATTTCTCAGGTGTTATTCATAATGAGAGATCATATGTTGGTATGACCATAACACATGCATGAGAATTCAAGAATTAGCCCCCCCCCGTTGTCACATTACAGTTATACTTGCTTAGTTGCCATGGGAAAGAAACCTGTAGAATAAACAATTCGGCTTCTTGCTAACTTAAATTATCCCTGACATGTCAACATGGCCTTTATACCTTATAATTAAATCCTTGTTACATCAAGCACCAAAAGCCAGAACCCACTCAGCAATGACTATGTGCCCACAAAGTTTCCCTACCTCTCTTCTCCTTCACCATTTTTCTAAATTTGAGTATACCCAGGCACTGAAAACAAAAAGGGCACGTGGGTAGAGGAGAGATGGAGAATACAGGAGCAAATGCAGTTAAGATGGACAGAAGAGACTAAAAAAGGAGGAGCGGGAGTTGAGATGGAGAGACACTGAGAATGCAGGAGAGGAGGGAGTTGAGATGGACAGAGACACTGAGAATGGGGGAGTACTTAGCAGGTCCTGTTCAAAGTGATGGCACTATACCCATAAAACACACATCTGAAACAATGCAGCTTTTTAACAGAATGCATATTGTGACTTCTTTCTCTACATCTAAGACTTTGCAATGAAATGATTGTCTTTCTGCCCTAAAATAAACTGAAAACATGTGTTTGTGTCATGTGTTTTCTTCCTAATAATATGTTGTGCACACTAGAAATACATGAGCCATACAATTGTGGTCTGAAAGGCTGGCCATCCTATAGCCTACCCAAACTGTCTGGCTCTCTTAGTGTTAAAGGGATAGTGTACCCATTTTTTAAATTGTACCACCAAAGTGGTACGTAGGACTGTTGTGATTGTATCCTCGCCTCACTGTTCTAGCTGTACTGGATTGGACCAATGCTAACAATTAGCATGTTGCCATTGGGCAAACTGTCCTCCCTGCTAACCTTCTTTAAAATAACCGTCTAAATCCACTCAAAGTTTTACTTTGTTGTTGTGTAGTATACATTTTACATGCTGCAATGGCGCATGGAAAAGTCGACAGTTCATCCACGGCAGATCTACTTCCCAGATCTACCTTGCTGCATCTGGTACTACGGTGGCTCGCAGGTGCGCGAGCGTGAGAGGAACGCGATCCTCATAATCAGACATCTTCAACTAACGTTACTAAAAGAAAACAAACAATTACAGAAACAAACTAACGTTATCGTACGTCTCTTCTTCTTCTTCTTTGGTTTGTATTGGCGGATACTTCCGTCTCGCAATGTTCGTGCGGAGTGATACCAGAAAGAGAGAAAAAGAGTTACCGGCTCTTATTACCCGATGTTGACAAATGAACTCAGACTGAAACGAAAGTTGGAAGCTGAAAAAGCAGAGTTATGAACAGCAATTTTTGCGAAAATATCGTCCTTGTGCATTCCGTAATCATATGTGCATTTTCATTTCCAAACGCAACACTTGTAAATGTGCTGTTAAACCTTAAAGAAGGCTAGCCGGGGGGACAGTCTACCCAATGGCAACATGCTAATTGTTAGCATTGGTCAAATCCAGTACAGCTAGAGCAGTGAGGCAAGGACACCATCACAACAGTCCTACGTACCACTTTGGGCTTAAGTTCAATAATATCAAAATTTTTAAAATGGGTGCACTATCCCTAACTAGTATGGTAGCAACGTTCACATCTGATGCTTACATAGTTGTTTAAAATTATTCTTCCCTGTACTTTGACCAGAAATATTTTTCTGTTTCAGATGCCATATTCTTGGTTCAATGATTTTTCCAGCTGCAGAGTATCTGTAAGCACTGGTGCTTTTGTAGGCCTTCAGACTTCCTGCAGTTTATTGAGAGGGATGATGCACTAAGGTAGATGTAACATTAAATGTCATGAAATGACAAATCAGGCAAGGTCTCTGATGAAATCAGCAGCCTGAAAAGGTCTGGGGAGAAGTTAAAATGATCACACCCAATGACATATTTTCTCTGTATATCTTCTTAGCTATGTACTATCTAAGTGAGAAATTTCACTTGTCATCACTTACTTTGCTGACAAGCTAGGCGTTCGGTCCCCCGATATGTAATTTGACCCCAATATCTCAATGTAAACATTTTCAGAAATAATGTAACTGCACGACATGAAATGATAAGAAAACTAGAATACGACAGAAGTTTTCGTTGTCCAACATATTAACTGTAAAAAAGGATGTGAAGATACATTTTCCTTTCATTAACCCCAATTTCTGGGCTGAGAAACATCCCAGGGAGCTTTTTTCTACACCTGCTCTTCTCTATGCCTTACCTTTAACCAAAAACAGTAGCACATTCGACACTACTGTGGTGTGCCAGGTACGACGGTGGAGGACTGGCCTACCTTTACCTCTCTGTGTCTGAGGACACCTTTAGCCCAGTGACCATCCATGATGCTTTCATGTATATGTTCTATTGATTTATGAGCAAAATTGATTTAACCTTGGAAATAACTATAAATAAGTATTACATAATTTAGCAAGTTTTGTTGCAGGCAGAACTGAAGAATGGTGTGTAACACTCATCCTTCCCTCCCTCCACCTTTGAAGAGCATTCTTCATTTTTCATGTGGAATTTGAAACAGGCCCGTTGTTAGTTTCCTGGGATGTCTTCTAAAATTAGCCAGGGGGGAAGGAGACAGTGACAGGAAATCTAATTACATCCAATTCAATTTACTTATCAACACAAAGTGGCCACAGAAAACACAAACACTACCATGGGTGATGGTTGGACAAAGCCAAGGATAGCATAAAGTTTCAAATGAAACAGCTCTATATGTGCTCTGTCTAGGGACAGTGATCTAGGTAATCATGATATTCCAAAACAACCATGTCAAAATTTAGATGAGTATATGCATATGTTAAGAGATGTCCCCTGGTTGCTCCCAATATCTACTGTAGAGTGTAGATGAAAGGTAGGAAAAGCTCCATGACAACAGTACAAGCTAGCATTTCAGATTCAGATTCAGATTCAGAGAACAAACACACACATCCAAAGATGAAAAACAGGTGGATCCCAGGTGGATCTGACATAATATCTATATATCATATATATATATATAGATATTATGTCATCAAAATGCAGAAAGACAGACATACAGCTCTAACACAGGACCCCACATGAACATCGGTGCTAAGGCATATACAGTATAATAGCAGGTGGGAGAGGGAGGAATAATGGGAAAGAGTTTGAGTTTGAGAGTTTGAGAGTTTGAGAGAGAGAGCGAGAGAGAGAGCGAGAGAGAGAGAGAGAGAGAGAGAGAGAGAGAGAGAGAGAGAGAGAGAGAGAGATTTGGGACAGGACACAGACAGAAGACAGAGAGGAATGACTGGGGAGACTTCAAATCAAGTCTGCAACGCTTTACAGAGCACAGTAAAATATGGATCAGCTGATTGATTGATGTCACTTGTGGGATATCAGAGAGAATGGATGAGTACAAGGTCGGTGACCATTTGGTAGTCAAATGTAACGTCATTACCATGACACATCAATATATCACTCCAATTGGAGCAGAAATATTGGTATAGTCAGGCAAATGATGGGAGTCAAATTCAATCAAGGGGGGAATCTGAACCTGTCTAACGTGTTTAACTTTGCAAAAGTGTTAGTTATCACACACACATTAAATGACACAGACACTTATCATATAAAGATACGTGTAAACTGTTCACCTAAGAGTTTGTTAATACGCACTGACATTTGACATAGTCTGAGACTATTTCCTAAAGGTGCCACTGTCAAATAACCCTCCTTCCAACATCAAAATATAACATATGAGAGGATATAATTAGTAAGGCAGTCTGTACTGCACATGCACTCCAAAAAGGCCTTGGGTGACTCTTAAATATAGGCCATGAAACTGACCTTAGATGAGTACTGGGGATATGTGGTATAAACAACAACAGCAGTTGGCTTAGTCAGCACCCAGCAGACCTTGGCCAGGACTGGTCTAAGTGTCATCCACACACTGAGGAGGAGGAAAAGGAACAACAGCGAAAGATCCTCCAATTCAGGACCACTGGAGCATGGAAGGGGCTGTATAGCACAGCCTACGTATGGGCCAAAGTCAATATGGGCGAGTGTGTGTGTGTGT
>OMLI01099221.1:0-11420 GCA_900302605.1 Rondeletia loricata
GTTGCACACACCAGGCTCATGATCGATCGCCTCACGACCTTGGGTTTCGCAATAAACTGGAAGAAGAGCGCCCCGATCCCCAGCCAGCAGGTGGTTTATCTGGGCATCCAGTTAGACACCGTGAGCATGAGGGTGCGACTCTCCGAGCCACGGCGAGTGGCCGTCGTGACTGCACTCGAACGTTTTAGGGTGGGTCATCGCGTGACGGCCCTGACAGTCATGAACCTCCTCTGACTGCTGTCGGCGGCACATGTAGTAGTCCCACTGGGTCTGCACATGCGCCGGATACAGCGATGGTTCGGACAGCTCAGGCTGGACCCGGTGCTTCACCGGTTCCGCATGCTGTCCGTGCCACGGTCCCTACATCAGGACCTGGTCTATTGGCAGGACGGCCGCGCTCTTGCGCAGGGCGTTTCTCCTGGGCCGGGTGACGTCATACCTTCAGGTTTTCACAGACGCCTCCCTGTCGGGGTGGGGTGGAACCTGCCATGGTCAGGCGGTGGGCCACATCAACCTCGTGGAGCTGGAGACGATGATGCAGGGTCGCGATGTACAGATCCCGTCAGACAACAGTTCCACGGTGGCTTACATCAATCGTCAGGGGGGTGTGAGGTCACGATCTCTCCACTGTGCGGCCGAGACGCTGTGGCACTGGGCGCACGCGCGGCTGCGGTCCCTGTCAGCATGCCACTTCAACGTGGGGGCTGACCTTATGTCTTACCTCCCTCATAGAACTGTAGTTACAATAGGTAACTATCATTTCCTCTCCTGCTTTGGCAGTGAAGAGAACATTCTGCACCGTACCTAATACTCTCACGTTAGTATTGCATAAACGGCAAAGTGATGCCTTTTCTGCTACACATTGCATTTTTCAGCCTGCTAGCGCATTGAGATTGTGACGCATGTAAACAGGAAAAGATGAATGACACGTGACACTGGTTTCGTGAGGCTTAAGTAATACATAGATCGTGATTTGTTGGATTAAAAATGGGTATATCCAACCAGCACAGCACCCCGTCTTAAGGGCTGAGGGCACAGTCCCTTCATTTTCTGCGTAATATGCCGACAAGATCAAAGAGCCTCCCCAGACTCTGTAGGTATACAGAGTCGGCGTTAGCCAGGCTAATCAAAACCAGCATGAGTGTAGTTAATGCAGAGCTCAAATGTTCTCTTGTTATACTAAACGTGTGTGATTAATTTCTCCCGTTGAGTGAAACAAACCAACGTGCTGTGCCTGGCACATTGATAGATATGGAAAGCATTAGCATCAACTGCTAATGGGAACGAAAACTAGGCAGGATGGATTTGCCTGATGAACAGTTGTAGTGTATGGGCTGTGCACATCACTGAAATGTATAGATAACACTTTTGAATGAACATGAAGATGAATTTCCTCCAGGGCCTGTTAGTGTGAGGTGAAAAATATATATTATAATACCCTTTGCCAAATTGAATCTAAATTCAGCTGTAAAGAATGGCTGATGTTTTGAGTGACCACACCACAATTAGAGACAGTAAACAGTAGAGTTCAGCCTTGGCAGGTTTCATAACATGATCCTCTAGTTTCAGAGATCTATCTATCTGTCTGTCTGTCTGTCTGCGTGTGTCTGTCTGACTGCCTGTCTCTGTCTTTCTCTCTCTTATTTATTTTGTATCTCTCCCTCCCGTCTCTCTCTTTGAACCCCACTCTCTTACACTCAGTCACTCTCTCTCTCTATTGTCTCTCTCTCTCTCTCCTTCTCCCTTTCTTTCAGGCAGTTAGACGGCCCTTAATTGCCAGACATTAAAAAGAATGCTAGAGAAGAAGAATCCCCTGGGGCCAATGGCAGGCTAAATGGCAGAACTGCCGCCATCGCCTCAATGAAGACGTGTCAACATAATCTCGGGCAATTTGCAGTCATCATCAGGGGGACTGATTAATTTTGCGACCGAGAGTGTCAGGCAAGTCTGTTGTAAACAGCAAGATTGTCTCTCTGCATTTGAGTATATTAGTTTTAATGTTTCAATGCAAGGCAGTGATCAACAGCCTAACATGTATTCAGATGGATGTGGACATTAATCCACCAGTTTAAAATGTTGTTAAATGTTGATAATAGACTTGTTTTTCACAGGGACTTATCATCTAGGCTACCTTAAGTGTGACATGGTGGCATTGTTATCAAAGGGATAGTGCACCCATTTTAAAAATGTTGATATTATTGAACTTAGCCCCAAAGTAGTATGTAGGACTGTTGTGATTGTATCCTCGCCTCACTGTTCTAGCTGTACAGGATTGGACCAATGCTAACAATTAGCATGTTGCCATTGGGCAGACTTTCCCCCCCGCTAGCCTTCTTTAAAATAACCGCCTAAATCCACTTAACTTGTTAAACAAACAAAGTTTTAGTTTGTTGGTGTGTAGTATAAATTGTACATGCTGCAATGGCGTATGGAAAAGTCAACAGTTGTCCAAAACATTGTTCGTCCACGGCAGATCTACTTCCCTGTGGCGTAGAATGCTGTCTGTGCTGCACCCGGTACTACGGTGGCTCGCAGGTGCGCGAGTGCGAGAGGAACGTTTGTAATAGCGGATACTTCCGTCTCGCAATGTTCGTGCGGAGTGATACCAGAAAGAGAGAAAAAGAGTTACCGGCTCTTATTACCTGATGTTGACAAATTAACTCAGACTGAAACGAAAGTTGGAAGCTGAAACGGCAGAGTCATGAACAGCAATTTGAGCGAAATTATCATCCTTGTGCATTCCGTAATCATATGTGCATTTTCGTTTCCAACCGCGACACTTGGAATGCTAGCTGGGAGGACAGTCTGCCCAATGGAAACATGCTAATTGTTAGCATTGGTCCAATCAAGTACAGCTAGAACAGTGAGGCGAGGATACCATCACAATAGTCCTACGTACTACTTTGGGGGTAAGTTAAATAATATCAAATTTCTTTAAATGGGTGCACTATCCCTTTAAGCTCATCTTTTGTTAAGTCTGAAGCAGTGCCCATAATATCACCTTAATAGATGCACTATCAAAGGAGCTTGCAGAATTGAACTGAAATAACATGCCATAAAACATTCAATTTTACAATCCCATGATGATTTATGATCAAAATTCGAAGTTCACTGGCCCATCCCACCACACACACATGCACACGCACACACACACACACACACACACACACACTCTCTAAATTCTGTCAATTGAATTCTTACAGGCAGAAGTTGAGTGTTCCCTTTTCATTTCCATCCTCAGCCATATAACTGGTTTGGAGAAGACACAATTATTTCTCCTGTTTAATATTCTTATCTCGCTTTCCCCGCAACGCCTGCAGTGTGCGGTGAATTCTCTCCTCCTCTCTATCTCCCAGCCCCAGAGTTCCCTCTCATTGACGGGGAAACTGTATCAGCACTGATACAGAGTGAAATGAATTTGGGGTTTATGAAACGCAGGGCCTCGTATAAGAAAAAAAAAGTCCCATAGACCTAGAGAGATAAGTTATCGCACAATGGAATTTGTCCTGTTTTCACTCCAGTCATTATCCTGTATCGGGGCGCAGAAACTCTGATGGCTGGGAGTTCTCCTCTAGTGTGTGGGAGGGGTGAGCTGTATGTGTCAGGGATATCATGGTTGGACATCCCTTTGTGATCGCAGCAGATGGCAGCAGACTTGAGGAGAATGGCATGCAATGGAGATCCAGGTAGAAAACCGATGGACCTGAAAAAGAAACATAAATGTGAACAACTTTTATTTCCCTTTCCTTCTGTTTTTCTGTCTTGACAAATGTTATCATACTGAGACAGAACAAAAAGAATATTAGGTGAAAATACATAATAATAATGTGATACTGCGATCTCCATGGGGAAATTCTCTTTTCACTCTCCGCCCTACACAGGGAGGTCAGAGGTCAGGGTCAGCAACACAACAGCACCCCTGGAGCTGGTAGGGATGCAGTGTCTTGCTCAAGGACACTTCAGCAGGGAGGATGCTTCCCAACTCGGCAGCCTGAAGCCGGGTCCTCCAGTTGAAGGGTGGTCTTCCTACTCACTACACCACCCTGCTGCCCAACTGTACTGTGTGTTTACATGTATGTACACAGTGGGCCTTCGGAATGATAGCTACTGTTCATAGTGCTGAAAATAGGTAAACATGATTGTCTACTGCTGACAGAACTGACATCAGAATGATTACATTGTGTGTTTTTTGGTTATTTTGTTTGTTCTGAGGTGAGATGTATAAGCCCCTGGGGGGGTTTATCTCAGTAGCTCTATAGTGGAGCAATTGACAAGATTTTGATCAGAATCGTTCGGTATGATGGAAAAAGATAAATATGTAAAATAGGTTCCAGGTTGAAAATGGCCAGAGTCATGCTTTAAATATGAAACATCAGTACAGAATGCATAAACTCTATCCAACACCAGAGATGATCTGCTGCTTTGTACATGATTGCTCTCCCTCTCTCCCTGATCCACAGTCAACTACATGACAATTCCCCTCCTTTTCCATACAGATGTTGCATCGGCTCTGCCGACCAGAGCGCAGCATCGACTCCAGCCTCCCTAATGCAGTGCCGGCCTGTCTGTCCCCCAGCTGTGTGAGGTGACCGCCAACACTGAGTTTGAGTGTTTATACAGGTGCTGCAGCTGGGTCTATGCTAGGTCCCCCCTTGGACACACTGCAGACTGGCTGACTGGGCTAGAGTATTTCTTTTCACTGTTTACACTGGCAAGTCAGGTCTAGGCTCTGCTGAGAGCTATTCTTGAGGTACTTAATTTTTGTGACTTTGACTCATGCAACAACCCACACATGCACGGACACACAACACACACACACACACACACTGACTGACTGACTGACTGACTGACTGACTGACTCACTCACTCAGTCAGTAAACTACCCATAAAAATACACATCACAATGATCACATACACACACAACCATCCACATAGTCCTATACTCTGCTAACCAAATTTGGTACACCTCACTAATAACTCGCCTAGTTGTCGGGAGACAGCTGCAGAGTTCTGACATGTTAATTTCAGCCCCGAGTTGACCCCCAGCTAATTATCCTTCAACTCCATAAACACTAGTAGCACCAGTTAACACCAATTAATGGCCACTAATCATTGCCAGATGCTGCACCATGAGTAATTTGCCCCACTTCCTACACTTGCACTTACAATTTCACACATTCACATGTTTCTGGATCTGTATGGTTTGTTGAACCCTCGCACAGACTATTAAGCAAGCAGGTTTGTGCACCATTGATTTCTTTCTCTCTCTTACTCTCTCTTTCACATACAATTATCCACACACATACATGGGTACATTAACATTCTGGATTGTTTCATGCTTTTCACAAGTAATAATCAAATGGTTTCTTGACCTGAAAGTAGTCCATGGCCCAGAAAAACGTGGCCATCATTGCTAATATTTGATTTTATATTTACTGTAACGTGTTTCAAAATGTATGGACCATCTTCAACCCAGCTAAACTGCAATAACGTTTTTGAAAGAATGGTTTTGAGTACCACATAGTCAAAAGCTTTTTTCTCTCTCTCTCTTTCTGCCTGCTCCAACATTATTCTTGATTGCTGCTTCATTGTTTGTATTGATTCGTCGAGTGTGTACCGCTTGCTGTCTTGCCTGCCAACTGTACCGTTGCCAAGGGAAAGTGTGAACGAACCTCTGCCAGCGCCAGGCTCCTCCGGTAACAGCTGTGCCACATATGCTGCCGATCAATATAAACAAACATGGTCTCCCTGCACCAGGGACGCGGATTGACAGGTATGATTCATCTTATGTGCCACTGGTGGGAGGTGCAAGTAATAATAAGCAGAGATAGATCTTTCCCCATTGCGGCGAGACCGCTGGGGTTACTAAGGGTAGGTCGGAGAGATCATTCGCCCCCCAAGGAAACTGGCAGGGTTCCCCACATAACCCCACGCAGTTCTGCTAAGGATTAGAGCAGCGTGAATCCACCAGGGCTGTAATTTGTGGCATTCCGTACACAGTGATGCAGCGAAGATGAATGGGGAGCGGGCACGGATCATTGGTGCTGTGCCAGTCGCACTGCAACTGAGCATATTCAACACAGACAGTAGGGAAGATCACAGTATCCAAGTGATTCACTACACACTGTTTTTTAATAAGTACTTGGTAAGCGACACCTATTTCAGCATATGATCATTTCATCAAGTGAATGTGGTATGGCATTTGATGCAGTTCACCCTCAAAATAATGACGAAATCTCTGTGCAAGCACCATTTAAGGATTCTGGTCATTGTTCTATGGTCCTCTGTGGCCATATGACAAGGGTTCAGTGTTTTACCGTAGCTTGCACAGCACTTGAGTATGCCATTGTCTCAGAGGCATAGCCGAAGTCACGGGCCATGGAGGACAATAGCTGCATAGAGCGAGTATGACGCCCTCTTGATGAAGAGTAATGGCTTGAAACAATATTTCCCCAAGGAGTAGAATTGAAATCTGAACACTGTGATATGGTTTCATCGCCATGCAATTTGGAGACGTCAGAACAGTTTTACTGGGGCCAACACCGCATGAAGCAGCAAGGCACAGCCATGGGAGGAATGGATAACATACAGATAGCGATGTTTTCATAGGCTGTATCAAATTGTAAAACATAAAAACAAGGTAAAGTGACAAGCCTATAATTTTTATAGATATGTCCAATGTGAATGCTCCTAATGTTTAATGAAGCAATTCATCCACGATATCTGGTATGAACCCTCTATGGTGAAAATAGTGATAAATTATACAGTCGACTTCAATTATTACCGTAAGATATCAAGGCACCATGTGTCATATGTATTGTTATGTACAGTATGTATTGTGTATTGTACTTAGACCAAGCCTCACACAGCATTCTTACAATGACATACCACTCCTTTAATTTATGATCTTTGGTTGTTTAACCTGTCCATAATGCAAAGTGTTAACTAAAATGTGAAATAGCTGCTCTGCAACCCATCCGCAGTAGAACAGACATATTCACATGAATATTGAAACATCTCAGTCATGTTTTTTTTTCTTTTTTCTTTTCTTCACCCAATCAACCAAACTTTAATTAAATTCAAAACAGTTGATACTCTTATAAATCAGATATTTCTCCCCGCGCTAAGATTATTGGAATAATTAATAATAAAATGTCTTCAATCAGAGCTACTGATATGGAGCTACTTAATAATCAGGGTTGATATTTAGATAAGGGTTGATTGGTTCATTTAAATCAGGCCCATTGTGCGGTGCCGTCATTAACAAGACCATGACTCTGTTGGAAACCTCCATCACACAAGCTGTCAAACGTCACTGCTGACAGTTCCCTGAAACCTACTTGCTTCCCTCCATGACGTCACCACTGGTTATGGCTGCAGGGTATGAAGTCAAGAGAAGTCAAGACACACATTTATTGAAGGTCATTATTGTTTAGTTAAGTGATGGTTTGAATCATAAATGCCTTGCAGGCAAAAATGGAAGAAGAAAGGCAAAACAGGCAACAATCTTTGCAATGTTAACGAGAAATCCTCAAAAGAAATGCCCTTGCAATGTGGTTGATAACATTCCACCAAAGCAAGGGTCAAAATCCAGCACTAATGCAACTGCAGTCAAGAGCTGCACAGCTGTGGAGATGATTTATTTGTTTACTTTATTTACCAGTCAATTACATTTTAATGTGACTTGCCTAATGTCCACATTCTGTCTTCAGATGTGGCCCATGTAATGACTGTGATAGATAGACTGTTTAATCACACAAGACCCTAATTGTCTACATGCAAAGCCTCCATTACGTGCGCCTTGAATCTATCGAGAGGGAATGAGGCTAATGTGTTGTCTTTTTCTGATGGTGGATCTTACAGCTTTATAAAAACATGAGGTAAATGTTGCCCATGGGGGCATGAGCGATGACAACATGAAAGAATGATAGGTGGAAATTCAAAATGGCTACTAAAGGGAAAATTGGATGGATATTAGAGGGAATCTTTGAGCTAGCCCCTGTACCTGAAAACAGACTTCCATAGATGAGACAACATGATGAAGATGTAATGTACATTTTATGGCAACAGCAGCTGCACTCCTTTCTCTTTCCTAGTAACGTATACAGCAACCACCCACACACAGTTATCATTCTGTCCTGCACACAATCACTAGAGAGAAGATGCTAACAGGAAACAGAATATTCTGGTCATTCCTAGCTGTTGTCATGGTGTATTTCAGTATGTGTGATGCCGTTCAGACTCCTGATATCCTACGTGTCCTAAATTTGAATTCACAGAAAAGATTTTAAAAATCAATATTTGAATAAATGTAATAGCTGCCAACTCTTTTTTTGTCTTGAATATGTTTTTAGAGTACAAGTAGTTTTGCAGGGAATTTATTTCAAAAGTGATTCGCAGACCCGTGGCTTCAAGACACTCACTGCAAGGAGAGAGGGAGGGGAGAGTGACGGCCATATGGCGATTGCATGACCAATCAGAAGAGCCACTTAAGGCAGATTTTTCCTGTTTGTTACTGGCAATCTAAAAAACATACAGTTTTCATCATACAAACCTCAATTTCGTTAGTTAGTTAGTTATCCTCCTTATGATTCCTCGTGAGGTATACTTTATCACCATCATCAAGTATTTATCATAAGATTTCTCATCATATTAGATTTGGTTAGTTACAGGAACAGGTAACATTAAAGGGTGTGCGACTATTGTGCTGGTTAGATTAAAGCTCACACAAATAATGCCATGTTTTGCTAAATTGCCAAGGAAATAAAATACTGGTGTGAAGATGATGAGAGAAGACGATGTAGCATCATCAGATATTTTTATGTCTCCCGCTACCATGATGATGTAGCCTATCCATAGCCTTCCTCCACCCTGCTTAGCGGTGAGCGCTGCGCAGAGCACTCGTCATGTGTGGACGCACTAATGTGCTTCACAGAGACGTGGCTGCAGGGCAATACACCAGACACGACGATCACACTGGAGGGCTTTCAGCTTGTGCGGCCATACAGAGGGAAACAGAGCGATAAGAGGAAAGGAGGGTGTCTGTGTAGCCCAATGCTTACCAGTTTAATTTTCTAGTTCAAAATAAAAAATAGAAAAGCCTAAATGTTTTGTTGTTTTCTAACTTACATTTTTGCCCCTTGGATAAATGCAAACTTGACATTTTTGTCTTGTTTTTTACATTTTTTATTTCTTTAGTTTGAAACATGAACATTTTAAAATGTATCTTGGACACAAAACTGATATATTTTTCATATTAAAGCATGCCACAGGTTAATTGACACAGGGGATACAAGAGCAAGGGCTGGACCCCATCGTGCTACATCACTTTCTGTGCATCGCCTCCGGTCTCATTATGTCACAATTCAGTCATCACAGCAAAAAGGTATGATTGTATTATCTATTATCTATTTGGGTTTTATGTCCTTGGTCAGCAGATAAATCGCTTGTGCCTCTAAACATTTACAGATATGGACTTTTGGAAGGCCCTCAGTAGTATTAGTCCAAACTGATGCTATCATAACACTGGACACTGGATGTCATCTGAGACAAGACAGTACTGTTGTCCCATAAATGTGACTCCAGATAGTTCAAAATGCAGCTGCCAGAATCTGGGCTAGAACTTTTAAGTATGATCACATTATTCCTTTACTGTTGTGCCTTCACTGCTTACTGTTAAATGGAGCACAGTGTATAAAGCACTACTGCTCAAACTAGCGCCCACCTGCATAGCTGACATGCTGTGCTGCTACCAGCCCACACTATGCAAAGTTCATAGGATTCTGGTTTACTGGTCATTCCAACAATCAAGAGCTCTGCAGGCAGCAGGGCTTTCTCATACAGAGCTCTACTACTGTGGAATAGTCTGCCTTCTCTGGAAAGGGAATAAGATGGTCTCAATGTTTAAATCCATGCTAAAAGCATACTTGCTCACTGTTGCCTTGCCACCATCCTAATCCCCATCTTCTTTCCTTCCCCACGTGTCTCCTGGGGGCCTTGTACCCTAACATCCACCAACACACATGGAAGATTTTATTGGACTTAAATAAATGTAACCCACAGAGGACAATCCACAAAAATGCACCACAATACAAAAATACTTTTTCACTTGTGTTTTGGAAACTGATATCCAAATAAATATGAAATGATTTGCAAAAACACTTAACTACAACTTAAATAAATGCATTGTCATTTAATTGTGATGAAATAAAATAGGTTTTACAAATATATCCAAATTTACAAATGCATGTTTTTATTGTTGCCATTCAAGTACATTTTCACAGCAGAATTTTGCATACAAATTTGTGGAACATACTGTATGTCATTTATTTTGTGTACCACATGACATTTGTGTTTTACATTCTATTTAATAATAATAATAATGGATTGGATTTATATAGCGCCTTTCCATCACAGTGTGATGCTCAAGGCGCTTACAGAAACCATTATTCATTCATACACATTCACGCCGGTGGTGGTAGGCCGTAGCCACAGCTGCCCTGGGGCAGACTGACGGAGGCGTGTTTGTTTTAGATGAAGCTCCACCTTTTCTATTTTCTTATTGGTTCCGAACGAACTGCGGCGGTGGCTGCTCTGATTGGTTAGTTTCTCCATGTGACATGCATCGGGAAGGAGCAGAGAGTTGTATACTTTAGCAGGATTTTTGTGACTTTTTTTTGTGAAGCAAAGATTGTACCTACAAACAAGGTAATCAAGCACACATTCACAAATAGTGAGTTATATTATTTGCTGAGCCAGAGAATCAAATCGACTTGGTCCTCAATGGTTTATATAACTTACTAGTTGTGAATGCATGCTTAAGTACCTTGGCAGCTCTGGTAACAAACAACTTGATAAAAAAAACTGCTAAATAACATATAATACCATATTACTAGGGTTTACTGCATATCACTTACAAACTCTCTATTTATGTTATGCAATATCAGCACTAATGGCAGTATTGATTTAGTAGTCAAAATTCTACAAACAGAACTTCTATTTATGCTGAGCTAACATTGCCAATAGACCCTCCTGGTTTCAGGCAGCAAGCCAGAGACAAAGCAACAGCTCCTGCCTCGAGCCACGCCTACAGGCACCATGGGCCCTGGCTGCCGCAGTCACGTTTCAAAATGCTAAAAAGAAAACCTTGCATTTCTGGGCCCAATTTGTTATTTAGTGGTGTATTTTTCTTATGTCCGTGGATAATTCAGCAAACGTAGATGACGTGACTTATTTACAGTGATATTTCCAGTGCATCTACAATGGTGATTGATAGCTAAAAAAAATGCAACTATCTAAAACATCAACAGTAAATGTCAGGTTTCTGTGTCAGTACCTCAGAATCAAAGAGCAAGGGCCTCTTTCTAGACTCTCCATTTTGCAACAATCATACAGGGAGAAATCCATCATAGAAGAGGCAG